>DWED01000053.1:0-16535 GCA_018245795.1 Protelbella ruficauda | reverse complement strand
GGACGCGCGCCGCCCAGGGTTGTGTCTTTTGTACTATTTTCACCAACACATTGACACTGTAATATTTTAAAACTTATGTTTCATCATTTTCAAATAACACATTTTATATACATATATAAAAATGCATTATTGTATTCATAGATATATAAAACGATTGTTCTTATATGTATTCCTATTACAATTAGAGTAATGATAAAATATTATGAGTACAGAAAATATCATTAGGTAATATTTTTGACATAAGGGCACCACAATTTTAATATTTTGGTAAATGCTACTAATATGAAACTTCAGTCTTGATCGTTTTATTTAATCGAAAATAAAATATATTCGCAAAAAACCTTCTATTGAAATCATTACAAAGTACTGTTTGATATCTTATATCGACTTGTACCATAAAAAAGTTTTCGTTTCATCAATAAATTGCACTGTGTATGTGTTCAAACGAGACATTTAAAAACAGTTGCGAAAATTTCCCAAACAAATATCAAATCTTTATTCATTTCTGAGCAAAATGCAGAACAAACGATGACATAGACAGTATGTGTAATTATGGTTTTTTAACTAATAATTCACATACAAATGTTTCTCACATAATTTTGTTAATTGTACAACACAAAACTAACTAAGGTATTATGATTATAATCCCAACTAATCCCTGTGTTTCTTTACGCGTTGTTGCACCCGCCTGTTCCTACCCACATAAATCATAATTATTCTTTTCACGTACATACATTCTGCCACGAGCATTTCGTGTAAATATTTGCATACTTCATTCATTTAGGGAACAACCCTAGTGGTGCCATTGTCGCAGATCCTTTGTCGGAGGTCTTTTCCGCCTCACCACACGCGCTATCTACTAAAATGTATCTATTTCCATTTATGCATATACTGTAATAAACTTAATACATACGTATATAAATATATTGTTATGATGTTTCCCTACATAAAGTACATAGGTATATGGTTTCCAAGAGTATCCTGGACATTTACTCGAGACATTTATTCAAGATTTAAAGCCTGCAGAATGGATTTTTATATTTCTCAATATGAAACATTACAGCATTATACATCGACTAAATAATATTAAAATTTCTCATCATTCACAAAAGTGTGGTTTTCAATGTATTATTGTTTAACAAAGTATTAATTTATATTATGATGTATTTCCGCCCTCTAATCTTATTTTTAGTACAAATGTGAAAACTTCGTGTCTTATCCTCCTTTAAAATGTTCTAAATTAACAACGTGATTGAACAACGGTAAAAGAATAGGCAATGCCTTATTGGTCCTATCTTTTTCGCCCCAGTATCTATTAAACGAACTTCGTAAACGCGCGGAGAACAAAGTTCAGAGTGACGATTTCTTTGCGATAGGAGGTACGGTTCTACATTGATATTGTCCTATTGGCAGCGAATAGGCAGAATAATAGTGTATCAAGCGTACATTAAGGAGGAAGGAACCTCATCGAGTTAAATAGCAGCACAAAACACCTTTCAACGGATTAAACGTTTGATACAAACAGGTTTTAATAGGTAGTCAGAGAATAATAAAATTTTAATTCGTTTCACTTATAAATCATCGCGGTATTATTTTAATTAAACAAATTAATCTTTTTCCAAATTCACCGCGAATATTTTGAAGGTACGAATTAAAACTTAGGATAAAGCGGAGAAAAATAAAATTTAAATTATCTTAATTGCTTACTAATTACGAGCACAGAATTTATAAATAAAACCTTATTATATGCATTGAATACAAAAAAGCCGGTAATTGTATTCATTGTAGCAAAAAAGTAATTAAACAAATTATAATATAAACAATTATGAGCTGAAGCGTTACTGTTTGTATTAAAGCCTTAAGGCGGTCTTACACCATGCAATTTATTTGCAAATAAACTTGAGGACAATTTATTTACTACTAGTTTCAAATAATTTAAGACTGATAAGCATTGAATATAAATAATGAGCATGTATAAAATAATTTTTGGCAAACGATGCTAAGAATAGCACGAGATAAATCTGTCACTTTAATACTGATTAAGAATAATGTTTGATGAAGAAAATGATTACTTGAATAAAAAACACTGTTTAAAACTATAGCATTAAAACTATAGCTGAAGGAATCTAGCTTACGATTAAAACCGCTAAGTTAAATCGAAAAGTGTTTGTTCAGAATCAGCGTTATTCAGTACAGTTGTGAAAATGTATATAGGTGTATGTAAATATCAGTGGCAGGTCTCATGTTTAATTCACTCCCGTGTCATGAACATTTGTCGGTTGCACTAGTTCAAAACGCGCTGGTTCTCGTTTGCTCGCTGCATACGTGTTTGTGGTTGGTTGTTCGTTCCCTGTTCATTGTTTGCATCTAGTATTTTCGCGACGGAGAATCAAGGAGATTAAAATAATTTTGTTAATCAAAATTATGTACTAATGTAGAGGAAACATGTCAGGTCTGCAGGACAGGGTTATTAGGCACTTGGTGCACGCTGCGTGTCTCGTAAGGGACCTGGCTTGATGAGACAATAATAATAAAATTTATTATTATTCTTTTGGTCTTTTAAAAATTTTAAATAAAATTATACATATGTGTAGGGATAGTAAATAAAAAGAAAAAAATTATTAAAAAATGTATGTCTTAGGTAGAGGTTATATTCGTATTGGTATCCTTATTACGAGTTCTCACTTTTTCCGTGATGAAAGATCCTATCGAATTGAATTAAGGCTTTTGTTTTTAATAAGCTTAGTGACTTTGAAATATATCGCTCGCGTTACATGTTAATCCAACTAATTATTGTTCCTACGAGTTAATTACAAAAAGACTCGTAAATCATTTCATCCAAACACCGAGGCATGTAATACGGCCAGCTTACTGAGGAAATACAATGGAAATATTTGCGTCCTTATCTAATCGTGTAGTCAAACAAACGTTGGAAAGAGAAACCATCCTTGACGGGGACCAACGAAAATTCGGCCCATAATTTGCCTGAACGAAAATTCGATAATAAATCATAATAGTTTTAGACAGACTAAGGGTAAAAAATAAACCAATTTGGAAAGTGAATTGTAAGGCACGGCGAGGTTAGTCTGTTATTAGAGCAATTATGTAATTATGTTTGCCGTATCTAATCCGAAAACTAAATTGGAGTTGGCCGCTGCCGGCGAATGCCCGATAGGTTCGATCATTTCTACTTGTGGGTCGCACGAAATTCGTTGCGGAAGCAATAAGGAACACGAAAATTCCTACTAAATTGTACAATCATATACATGTGGTTCTATGTTAAAGAAAACTTCTGCGGACGAACAAAATTGGGGTACGATTTTTAAGTTCTTTTTTGTAGACCCTATTTCGCTACGGACCGTAGTTTGGACAAATTAAAAAGGGTGCTCTATCTGTGTACATATTTCAAAGTTCACATTTCATAAACAACCCCGCTCTGCCCTTTAATATCCCTCACTTAACTCATATTTCATTCAATACGGCCGTAATTGAAGTGATGTGTCCGAGCACGTTAGAATAAAAGACTTAAAACACCAGCGAAAAAGCTCACAATAGTTTGCAGTCGCTCGGACAGATAAGGACATCCCATGAACGATAGCGCCTCTTTCACAATTTGTATCTTTAACATACTTTGCCCGTGAAACAGGTTTTTCTCGTGTAAGTTATGAACACGTTTTGTGTTTTTCATTTGAAAGCGCTCCGTCCCTTTGTATTATCAAAATATCAAATATGAATACCAAATAAGGGTTGGGACAAAAGAAAAACTGGCAACACTTTAATTTATGCGTAAACGAGTACATGAAATTGTAATAATGGGAACGTGTTTGGTAAATATATGAATGTTATAACTCTCGTACGGCGGTTCGAGTGTAGGGCCTATTTTTCTAAAATTTCACGCATGATACATCATTCTGAAATCGTAGGAAATCGTAACGTCTTCATTACAACCGCCGACTGGCATGTGAAATGCGTAGCGCGGCTCTTTTCAATGTAGATTTTTATTACTTATTTTAATGAAGCTGTCTGACCCGAACGAAAACACTCACAATAGAAATGTGAGGTATGACAGTCACATTTAAAATGTTTGGCATAATAAATCATGTGACATGTGGTCAAAATTTTGTAATGTACAACATTATTGTTACATCATAATATATTCACATGTGACATTGATTGATTTGGAATTTTACATCACGTTAATAACAGTTACAGTTATTTACGTGTAAAATCGATGTAAAGAAGGTACATATGTATGTTGCGTATTGTACTCCATGCGCATTTACGAATATTATCGGAACCTAAATAAAGATTACTAAGAAACTCCAGTTTCCATCATCGAACATTCCGAATGGAGCGTTCGCCTCTTTGTTTACAAATTTTTATCTATGGAGTGACGCGCGATGATAGCGTTGCAATAAATTAATTTTTATTAAATCTCCTACATTTTATTTATAGTCCGCTCAGACCAATGACCCCTCTTCCTCCGCCAACATCTGTTTAATTAATGTTTTGTATTACTTACATTATGTTTTATCTAGTTTCGCACACACTTTATTTTTAATATGTTCTCCGTTAAAACGGTTCTGACCGATTAATTAATCATAGTTTGATCGCTCTTATTCATACATTGAGAGAATTGTACCATATAATTTAGATTAATTATTTCTAGATGCCAGTATTAACGTAAACAGTGTAATAACTTTTTATTTGGTCGTTTACACAAACTTTGTATTAAAATATTCAAATAAAAATTAATTTATTGAACTGATACACTCACTCAACTTGATTTTAATGAGTCATTACAGTTCATGGACTTTTATACCCAATCTCATACAGGTCTGAAGATTCTTTCGAGTCAATCAAGTCCGTTTCTGATATTAAACAATGAAATTAGTCTTCTTCTGATCTTACGTCTATTAACTATACTCTCAACATACTAAACTTACCTTGATACTGCTTCTCACACCATAAAATTTGACTGTACATTACTAATATTTCAGTTACAATAAGTTGTGTTGCTGACGGTATTAGGGACATTAGCATGCCGTAAAGTTGTAAGTAACCCGAGAATCATAAGTATATAAAACATTCAAGATAATTTATGATCAATGATAATAAATTATCTATATGGAAAACATGGCTTTACATGAAACATGACGTTGAACTTGATCAGCTGAAGTACCTATCCATATCGCACTGACCTATTTATCAGTGCTGGAATACTACTTACGACACTGTCTGCACACGATCCAGATACGACGGCTACAGGTCAAGAGATATGGGAAGCGAACAGCTTTTTCAAAATGTTTTTTCCCTGCCAGATAAAGAAAAACGTCGGATCGTGCGTCCTAACTACCATCAAATTTAGGAAATTATTTCTCAATGAATTTGCTATGTAATTCGTTGCCCTATTCTGTATATTAAATCTTGCCATACTCCGTGTATCCCATAGGGATATCATGTTCTACTGGTATAGAAATATCCTATATCCCAGTTAGTCTTTGCTACCAACACTAATAATTTTTCTTAGTGCCTAAATGTACCGACAGCATTTCTATTAAATTTAAACCACGCAAACACTTTGAAAATATATACAATATTTCTTGTATATGTATGTATATTAAACCTTAAAATTATTTTCTTTTGTTGCAGGTAAGAAGAACCAGGAATCAAAAATCTACGCAAATAAATGTAAATTTGCCTTATTCATACGCAGATTGGTACCTGTCCAGAACACGAATAGCAGCTTAAACGGTATTGACATAAAGTCGTTATTCGATTTCCTACCGGCATATCGTAAACACGAGTAAAACGCATAATTAAACGACAGCTGAAAATCAACGTGAAACTTTAAAGGATCTTTATCTTAAAATGCAGATAAATGTTACCGTAAATATGACGTAATTAGTATGTTGCATTTGCATAATTTTATAAGACCTTATTCTCACGCAGTTTATTTTTATGGTCGATTACAAATTAGTATTTTTGATTGATGATCTCAGATGAACGTTTATAGTTTCACAGCGAAATATTGACGACCAACAAGTGTCTCGTATTTTAGAGTGGACGTTAGAAAGGCAGTGATGTGATTCGGATCGCAGAAACAGCGCCGCATCTTTCCATAGCGTTTCCCGCCCATCCGTAGCGCAACGCTACGTGCATTCACACGCATTCAGATAATCTCTCATGTGATCGGCCACATAGAGCGTGTACGTTCTCTATAACCAGCCATTTTGTAGAACCGATACAGTTCACATTCCCTTCTGCAGTTAGGCATCATTTCGTCTGGCCGCGTTAAAAGCACGCTGCATGTTCGCACTCCCACCCGCCGCAACACAAGCGCACCCACGTATGAATCATGGAGCTTCGCGTGTGCGCGTGGCCGTACATTCGCGCTCCGCTGGAGAGTGTCAGTGTGGTGGTGTCTGTCGGTGCACGCGGGCGTGTGTGCGTAAGCCCACTCATGGCAGCGGACTATGACGGCTCGTAGATTTGACAGCTAGCTCAATGCGGGTTCAGACGTTCATTATACGCCGACCGATGTAATTTTCGTGAAATACTCGTTGGTTTATTTACGTACGATAAGACACAGTGCAGTGCAGTGCGACTTGCGCGGATATCTGTTATGTAGTGACGTCCGAAAAGTTTTCGCGCGAACTTGAACTTGACTTCCGACGTATTAGAATCGTTCCAATTTACCAATTGATTTGTGACATGTTCTATTCAATGCGCGCCTATCATGTTCGCAATTGGATCCGCTCGGTTGAGAATTTATCTGAGGGTTTGTGATATGAATAAAATATCAACCGTTGTTTGGTGGTCCCAAGTAGACATGATAGGACCATTCACAAGTGGGAAAAATAAATCGTATACACAATGATGAAATCGCAAAAAATACATCGATTAATTATGGCAAGAAAGAGATGATATAAATGCAAATATTCGCGTAAATAAATATTGTGATGTGTATAGACAATAATATAAACGATTATTTTTTTATGAACAGACAAGTTTAGTGCAAAACGATATCAAAACGAAGTTATAGTGACTGATTTATATTTGATACGGATATTTTATGGATTTTAATAGAAGATTTACGTTTAACGTGAGTCGGATTATTACTGGTGAGTTTTTAATGTTATCTATGCTATAAAAAAAAGTAAACAAGATGTTTTAATAAAATGTAAAACATAATATTAAAAGCAATATTAAAATTGATATTAAAGTGGCTATTTTATAAAAACCGTTTTACAAATACAGCTACTCGAGATAACAGCTGGTTTAAGTATTATCTACATAGAGTACATTAACTCGCCTATCAACATTATTAGCCGTACAACATAAATACACACTATTTGTAAACATTATTGTCTATTGACAAATTTGGCGAACACATAAATGTATACATTTACAAACTTGACTACAAAAAACAAGACTGACAAATTAATGTAAAATAAACAAAATAAAATACTTACTTTTATTTAATACATTTTGAGAACAATTAACAATTTATGTCGCTAGTATTAATGAAGACATTAACAGGAAATCAACATAAATATATTGTTTTCTTTACATATTAAGTGTTGGGTCGCCTTTTGTGGGAGTTGCCGAAAGCAGGTACGGGAAGATTCCGGCGCTATTAATCATAACCGTGGCGTTAGTTTTTAAACAGCCGTTTCGGCAATCAAATAGAGTCGTCTCTACCATGAGTGGTTGGAGTTCGGCACCGCCTTGGGTTCACTCATTAATCTCTTTCTGCGTTACCGATAGAGGCCATAATAGAGTTTGTAATATTTTTTACGAGTTCGAATATGTATAATTCTTCTCTCGTTTTCAGTATTTACATTAATATTCATATATGAAATATTCTGATAAATTGTTTTTTTTTTAAATGTGAATAATACGATAAAGTAAATAGTAATATTATTTTTTAAAAACAAATATTTAATACTAAGTTCTAAGTTAGAAGCTGCGTATAAAATTAAAAACATTGGTAGAGAGAGTCATATTATTATGTAGTATTTTAGTACCAAATCATACATTTAAGTTATTTAAGTAAAGATAAGTAACAATGAACCACTTATTTCTTATTATTGTGTCCTACAATATTTATTAATACGAAGATAACACCTTTTAATATATATATAAATATAACTGAAGAGACTTGAGAATCAATTAAAGAAATTTGATTAAACGAGACTCCTTTTGTTCATTATATTAATGTAATGCACAGTTTAAACGGGAGTCATTTTCCGTTTACAATAATCATTATGAACATAACTCTCCATATATGTGTAAGTGTCCATTCCATATAAGTATTAAATAATGACTATAGTTTTAAACAAAGATATCATTTTTGACTTGTTTCTGATATGTTTAAGATATGTCATGACGTTCATTAAGTGTATTTATATACCTTACAATGAATAAAAACTTTCGAATTGAATTGAAACTCAAAGCATACTTATTTACAATGTTAACTTGCAATGGGATAACGTTTGATTATGTATTTTAATATATGACTTTTTATATAACTTTATTTTTACAAAATTTTATTATTGCATCGTCGCGCTAGGTCCTTTACGGAGTAAGCAGCGAATACCGAATGCCAAATATCGCATCGATAACCATATTGATGTGTATGTATGTTCGTGTGTATAACATATGTATCTATTGGTAATACCTATACTGCTTAAGGCTTCAGTATTTTATTAAAACATTTATTAACAAATTATTCCTATATAAAACCTGCGCAAATACTGCATATAGAGTGAAATATAAATACGCACACATTACTGACGTAAGAAGGCTTATTTACTTATTACTTATGTATATATGAACGCTAAGGAGGTCGCTTATTACGCCAAGGGGTATCAAACAAACTTATATACAGGGTGTAGTATATACTGCAGCAAATGTCAAGTAAATGCCAGTACTCTACCTCGTCATAAGTCAATAGGCAACTTCGGCTATGATAATATTCCATTCATTGTAAATCACAATATGCTAAACAGATCTAGGCAGTATTCATATAAACTACATCCTTATAAATCAATGTTACATGTAATTAATCGTTTAATAATAGCCTGTTAGAGATAATGTTACTTATTAATAATGGCGCGTATTATTTGAAATTTTCTATATTATTTGAATAAATTGTTGTTTCACAATTTTATGAACAACCGAGATAATAAACAAAGATATTAAACGAAATTTATAAGGTTAATCAATTATTCTAGTTTATTGCCTTTACGGGTTCTTCATTATGGTATGTTTTTTAAACAGTTCGATGCAAAACACGTAAATAGATAATATATAAGAATAAGTGATGAATTTCATTTAAGATTCATAATCATTTATTTCCAACCAACGTTAATCAGTCGAGCTGATTTAATTAATCATAATACATATATAAATTATTGTAAATTTCATTTACTTTTATGACTACTTAAACGTCCATTTTACCAAATATATCCACATTTACACTACAAAATTACATTTACATTGGTTTACAATGAAATAAATATTCGTGACTTAACAATGATTATGTTATTACTGGATAAATATGAAAAATATCCGTTACAAGTCATAACATGCCGTTTAACGATAACGATAAAACATGTCTTGAACGCAGCTGTATGTAGAGTTCGTAATAAAACGTTTTTCAATATTTTACCGCGACAGGACTCTTGCATTATTTTAGGAGAAAGTGATAGTGGCTTAAAAGCTTATTTTGATATATACAGATTATCGTCGCTAAAGGTCAAAGATAAAGGAACAATAATTATGTACTCGTAAAACGTGAAATATTTACTACACAATATTTATTGTGAAAAAAATAAATATGTTCAAGTAGAGTTTGTAAGAATGAAATATAGGAAATTAAAACTCAATTTCAATACATAAAACTGTTGAATACTATTTTTCATTTTAAAAAACAAATTGCGTACCCAAAAACTATTAACCTCACATTTTAAAACCCAAATACTCAATGTAATTGTAAAATATTTAGTGCATTTAATTTATTCTATACCCGCCGTGTTGGTTAACATACGCGTATGTAGAGAAGTTTTCAAAATTGCATCTCTACATAGAAATACATTATGCGTTTTGAAATTGGTCGGTTTCTTTTTTAGTTCTATTATTGTAACGGTGCCTTTCACCGCTATCTGCTAGCCATCTGATGGACTGCTTTTTAGAGATCCGTAAAAAAAGTGTCATACTCCGAACCGGATTTCGGCAGTAAATCTTTTCTTCCGGTTTTTAGAACATTCTAAGAGGTATCCATAGAAGACTCTACAGAGATTTTGCGTGTCATTCATAAACTACGAATGCACAAAAATTATGTAAAATAAAGTAAAACTATGATGTAGTTTAATTCATTGTATAGTAACTGTTATACTATCTTTACAACGAATGCTTCTGACTGCAGTAATTTATAACTGCTTCACCTTAAACTCAGGGTGGCTTCTTCGAATCGAAGCGTCGCTCGTTAGCTGGAATTCATTATTATTGTGTAGGGTAGGCAGAGAGCACCAAATACCAGTAATCTTTACAGACCTGACGTGCTTCTTAAAATTCAAATTCACCACTCTTCTCATACACGCACGGCGGTTTCGTACACTAGAATTCATAAATACATTTAAAATTATTTTAATTTATTATGGTATATCTTTCACAAAGGAATTATTTCAATTCCTACACACGGAACCATAATAACGGACCCAAAATTCGTGTTTCGTTGCCTTTTTGTAAACTGACTTAATAAAGCGAACAGCATGTAAGATTCTAATGTGTAGCACAGATTTAGTTGATGTGATAATGCAGCGTGACCGCTCACGACTTTCTACGAAACTACTTGAATGTCGGCACTTTTCAACATAATTCGGTGTACCCTTTACAACATCGTGTTTACGCCAGTATACCACGAATGTTAACGACTTTAATGTGCATTAAATAGGATTTTTACGGCTACGTTATCTCTACCATAAAAGGGGTAGAGACGGTGAAGATTTCAATTTGGTTAGTTATGAACAAATTGCATTATTGTTCTAATATTATGTCATTGTACAATCAATGAGACTTTAAATAGGGATACCATTTCTTAATAATTTTGTGTCTGTTTGACTAAACTGCATATCGATTTGAACAGTTTTAAAAGAAAATTTTAATGGACAAGTAAGCTACCTGTCGCATAAAATAGATGAGAGAAAAATATAATAAATGTAAAAGTATACATATGTAAAAATTATATTAAAAAACTGTAAGCTAAACATTATTGAACTCTACGACTATATAGAGCAAAGATTTTTTTATAAGAATAATTGGTACAGGCGCATTTTAATATGTGATTTCGCTAAATGTTCCATGAGTAGATACTCTGTGTACCAAAACAAGTACTTTCCAAATTTCCATTAGCAAATCTAGAGTACATCACTAATGTTTATCATATGACGACATGATCGACCATTATTCATACGATATGAAATGTATTAACGTCTTTTGAACAAATTATTACGGATTCACTTACAAATGTGATATTTAGTGGGCTATCAACATATTCTAAATACCTACTTGGAATGATTACGCCCACCGCTGAATATAATTTTGTACCATTTGTACGTGTCGCCGGGCGCCACTAACGAAACTGCCGGCTCATTAAATATTTTAATTAACTTTCCACATTCGTGTTACCTGTCAAAATTAAATATATCTCAGGCATGTTTAAGTATATCACACGCTTGATGAATATCACACATGTTTATTTGTGATAAATGTGCAAAAACTACGTATGATTACTATTTTTCTAACATTGTAGAGCCTTTCTCTGGGACTATCGCTACATGTATAAGACGACAATATGATCCAATATTATTATTGTGATGGGCAGTAGTAACGTGAGATCTACTTATTTTGACTGAAAGCTCTATGGATAACTTTTACTGACTTCACTGACTGTGAATGGACAGTCAAATTGAATTAATTGCTACGTTAATAAAACAGACAAATAAACATTCGCTATTGAGTTCACGGCGCCTAATTTCGAATCCAAAGTATTATATAATTAATCAATGATATATGATTAATTGTTTGCGGTACATACGGATAAACCAGAATATTTCTCCATGCAAACTTCGGTGCGCTCATATCTACACCTACATATATTATAATTTCAATTAATATTATTATATCAGCACACCGAGTGCCTTACAAGATAGACAGAGTTCCGAGTGTCAGATATTTAATCCTCACAGGCCTTATTTGCTTTGCGTGAGTTTCAAATATGCCATAATGTAGAGAGTATTATAGTGACTAACAGTGCCGATATAGGCACTGCGTGGTATTGTAGTGAAACAGGTATCATATTATTAATGAGTAATTTCATATTTAAAGCTGATAAGAAGAAGCTTTGTACTTTGTACTTGGAGCTTACTTTTACTTTGTAGCTTTGCACTTGGAGTGAGAAGCATACTAAAAACATCTGAGACAAATGAAACGTCATAAAATATAAAATGTGAGTATCATGTATTTCCGGTTTTTATTTCTTTTATTGACATTATAATATAATTTTGTTAGATTTTTTATATGTCAATAAGTTTATGAACGCAGTTATGTAAAACGTGGACCGCTATTAAAGTAATCGAAACTGGTTAAAACACTTCCAACTCTACATTTACAATATTTGCTTGACAGTAGTAACTATCCAGCTTGTTCTATTCAAAATACATAACTTGTGAAAGCTAGCGAGGTAGCGATAAATTATTCTTATCTCTATAAAATATAGAAGACTAGAGAAAATTACATTGTTTTTAATTACAAATGTATAATAATTAGAAAAGTGTGCTTCGTATATAATTGAAATTTTAAATGTTGAAAATCAAATCCTGTTACTAGTGGTCCTTATAAAATTAACTTTGGCATCTACATAGGTACATATAGAGTTAGAAAACATTCAACGAAAATTCATTATATTACCGATAACTCTTAAAACTCCAGTCTTTTTTTTTCAATTAATTAATGATTAAATACCTTTTTATTTATACGACTTATGTACATATGTCAATTAAGCCTTACATGGGTATTAACTATTATTTATACAGTAAAGGTGTACATTGCATTTAAGTTTGAATGGCTTAGAGTTTATATTTTATTATATTTAATTTGAATTCAATTGAGTTTTTAATTAGACAAACACATACAAACATCGTCATCATCCTCATCATCAGCCTTTCTCGATCTACTTCTGGACGTAGGCCTCTCCTGATGTGTGCTATGTTATCCTACCCTCGGACTACCGCATCCAGCTTCTGCCTACAGGCTTTCGCATATCCTGATCCCACATAGCCATTATCAATATAGCTGTGCCGTTAATTTATATCGTTTGTTAAATGTTAATTTTGTACTATATTTAGCGTAAATCGCTGGCGAATCCGGGACAATCTTGGAACACAGTGTTGAACATAAACAAAGAGAAAACCTGAAACAAAAGTGAAATTACAGGCTCTTGATAAATTATCACTAAATAAAG
Organism: Protelbella ruficauda; assembly: GCA_018245795.1. Lineage (NCBI taxonomy): Eukaryota > Metazoa > Arthropoda > Insecta > Lepidoptera > Hesperiidae > Protelbella > Protelbella ruficauda. Next base: position 3,007 of record DWED01000053.1, on the reverse strand, counting down.
ATAATCATACTCGGATTGCCGGTTTGACATGTGAAGTCGGTAAAATTAATGTGTATTATAGGCCCCGTAACACCCGCTCGTTTGCGAAGCGAATTTGTTAAATTATGAGGCGGCCGATTTGAATATTAATCTCCGGTCGATCGAGCGAGATCGAGCGAGGGCCGCGTGATCGTTTCCTCAAATTATCTCTCAACTTCATAAACCGGCCGCAGAATCGTCCTCCATGACTTTGACTGTACATTGATGAATGAATACTATCAATTTTCTCACGTCTGCTCAATGTACCTTTCGTCTATAGTACGCTAGTATACATTTTCCATTATTTAATTTAAACTATATTCTTCATTTGTTTGTCCATAACTGTACCCTTGGCGGTTTAAATCCAAATCATATTTGATACATATTTGCCATCTTGCCGCACAATGCTTGTGCTTTCTTATTGCAAACGAGTCGCGTTGTCGAGTATTTTTACGATCGATTTTAAATTTTTTCCACATTTACAGGAGAAATACGACTCATTACCATAATGTTCATTAAAATAATTAAATTAAAATGTTTATAAAACATGGCTAATGACTTAAAATTGACGTTTTCATGATATTTAAAGTACATTTGTTCCAAAGTAAACGATATGTGTCTCTGTTATCTTTTTATATCTTTTACCTGATTATGGTGAGTTAATTAATCTCCCAGCGACCACCATCCAGGCAGCAGTTCGTTGATAAAAGTAATGATCGTGATGAATAATTAATTAATTAAGTTAATTTAATACTAAGGAAAATGAATACATTAAAGCCCTTATTTAAATTACCGGAAGTTCATCATTTTTTTTCGTATAAATTCGGTTGTGTTGATTTCCAATATAAATTTATCTGAGTGTTGACATTTACCGGTAATGATACAAATAATAACGAAATACTCGTGAATACAAAAAACGAACCTTACTAATACAGCTTTATCAATTTATTAACTTTACGTTGCAAGCGAATATAAACTTTATTCACACACTAATTTTATCTCATAATCAACCGCAACTAACTAAATTTTTTGCGTCTATTACAATTATACGCAAATATTTCCACATATGAAAATTACAGTAATTACAAGCGAATTATAACATCGGACAAATTGCATTACTGAAGCATCAGTGCGCGCTTTGTAAGTGAAATACGTTGAAATTATTTTAACCGCTTTTATCGCGAGTGCAGATCGCACGAAGGTGGAGCCAGACGGCGGAATGTACTGCGGATGCTTAGCTACGCATAGCTCGGGCAGACGTGACGGGCAAAGAAAAGCATCAATCTATACATTGCATTCTCAGAGATCCCGATCCACCATGCAACACATTTTGCTCGCGTTTCTTTGTCACGAGGTGCAAATTGAAAGAGACAATGAACACTAAAAGAACACGTGTCTCAAGTGACTCGTAACTGGCCAGTTTTCGCGCGCATTCCCTTTTTGTGAGATCTCAGCTAACGGTGGTAGGACGAAATATAAAAAATTTAAGATTCTTACATTCGAATAATAAATAATAATCTGATTATGCGATTTTATGAATTATAAACATAAGCACAGGTTTACAAACAATGCAAATTTACAAGTCTAGCGTGACTGACTTTTACATAGTTTAATGATGTACCATATGTTTAGTTTAAAGCTAATTTAAATAAAGTGTAAACATTTTTATGAAATAGATAACAAAATAAAAGAGGTTGTGATTTCATAACGAACGTTTTTCCTTAAGCTCAAAGGTTTGTTATTGTTTCACAAGTTTTTGTGCATGAAATAAACGTTAATTAAGAGATAAACGTTTAATATAAAACATTTTGCTGCTATTATTATATTACGTGTGTGAAGTCATCTTGATTGCAAGTAGTTGCTGCAGTACACAGCAAAGTACCGACAGGTAGGCTGCATAGATTGTCGCCTCTATCTGATGCACCTTCTGTTGTTGACACCGACAAATTATTTTTGCTATCTCTACATACTCGTTATATACTTTACTAAACTATAGAAGATTCTACCCTGAATTTAAGACGTATATAAATAAAAATGTTTGTCGAGCTTATTAACAACTCATTTCAGGTATTGTTCATACATTAATAGATATTTATACCGTTTATTGTCCACACAAATCGTTGAAACTCCTAAAGCAATCAGTCAATACAATACAATGTACAGAGCTGGACATGAAGACTACCAGCTTATTTAAAATCTCTCATTATACGCTTCATCTTTATAAGCTTTAATTACATATTATTTTATTATTAATAATTATAACGGTTTATTGATCATCACATGTTACATTTCAAGCAGAGATCCCTGTCTCCCAGAACAGCGTGAGCTGTGGCCCGAGAGACAGTAACTTCCCTCTTAACGTGTCATAATTTATGGACTAATGTCCTAAGCATATTTTTTAATATCTAAAACATATAATATCGTAATCACCAACTAAGCAAAATGAGTATGATATCAGCGCGCACTTCATACCTACCCCACTCATTATTTGAGCCAATCCAATCATTATTTGAGCCACGTAACTTGAATACATAAGTTTGTGTTTGAATATTATAATCGATTGGCTCCGCGCGATATATTTAATTTGTTCAAACAATGGTTATGTATAAAGAACAATGGATTGGCACGGATATAAGAACACTACCTAATTAGATACACTGTCCCAAAGTGTCTCCAGGGAATTTGAGTTGGGTGAGCTCGGTCGCTGTACGTATAAGTAGCGATTTTCTCGTTGCTTTGTTTTCCTCATAGGAAAACGTTAGCCAGACGGAATACTTTTCGGTCACTTTAATTCTATATTGAATAGCGACACTAAATAAAATTATTATTATTATTATATGGCAGATGGCAGATATAGCATGGCAGATCGTTTACGGTGTAGGAAGAGAGTCATCACCGTCATCGTCATCAGCCTATCTCAGTCCACTGCTGAACATAGACTTTCCCAAATGAGCGCCATCGCGCCCTGTTCTCGGCTTGTCGCATCCAG
>DWED01000052.1:0-16614 GCA_018245795.1 Protelbella ruficauda | reverse complement strand
TGGGAGTGTACTACACTCCTCTGCCTACCCCTTCGGGGATTACAGGCGTGATGATCTTACGAAAGAAATTGAACAAAAATTTAGATTATTACTCATATATTTCCTATTTTAGGTGGAAACCGAATCCACAAACTCCGGCCCAGCAGTTAAATTCACTAGCCACTGAACCAAAAGGTAAGTTTGCAAATTGTATTTTTTATAGCTTTACTTTTGCCAATCAGCCTGCTGTATATTTTACAATTCTGCACATTAACCTAATCCTTTTTTATTTTCCCACTGTTGGACATGGTTCTGTTCTCATAATGAGATCGTTTTTTTTTATCATAACACCTATATTCCTCGAAGGGGTTAGCAGAGGAGTGTATTACACTCCCATGAATCATCTGTTTAATTCGACGTCCACTATGGAACACGTGGTGAACCCATTGTCATATACCGGGAGCAATATACTCCGAGGTAGGTATTACGAGAAATTTTAAGTTAGAAAAAACCAATAGAAACCGAATTCTAAACCAAACCCAGATTTACCAATCGCTCTTGTAACTATTCGACCAACGACGCAGGCATGAGAATATTTAAGTATATGTTTCATTAATCTGGCTAAGGTATTAAGGTAGGCAGACTTCACATAACTTAGAAAACACTACAAAGAACTTTAAGATATTTAAGTCTATTTAGGATGTTTCCCTTTACCTTTAAAGCGAGGGAAGCAAGTACTCAAAACACACATGACTATGTAATGGCAAAGGTGCGTTCCAGGATCCAATCCCCGGACTCCCGGTAAGGGAAATTAAAAGCCAAAAACATCTGTGAACATGTTGATAATTGTAAGCTATAAACATACAAAAACAGGATACAAAACTGGTGAAACCTGGGAGTGAACTACACTCCCCTGCCTACCCGTTCGCCGATTACAGGAGTGATGTTAGATTATAAAAACATTGATATTTGCCCATTCTATAGAGCACAGTACCTGTTATTAATATATTTGGATATTTTTTACTTGTTCATCGAAGCGTTTCGTGGTGCTATTCAAGTTCATATGTTTCGAGATGAATTACGTCATGCGAACAAAGTCAAGGATTTAAGTTGAAGGCGAAATAGACGATACCTAGTCACGACGCTATTACAATACTGTATATTAATAGTATACATATAATAATATTTTTATATACAAGTGTAATATTAATACGATAAATGTAAGAATTTTTGTCTGCTGTCATCTTCGGTTTTGTGATAAACCAGCTAAAGAAATTTTGTTGAAATAAAATGTTAACCTTTTCTTTTAATTAGAGACATAATGAGCAGCCAAATAGAAGCAGAGATGCTTATATTATGCTTTTTAAGATTTACAATAGTTCTTGTATTACTCCAAATGCATTAAGCGTCGGAACATGGCAAAAGGTTATGATATTATGATTATAGGATCAAACATTAAATCATTTTATCCTTGTCACTCTTATCGACGATGAAGCTCCAAAAATTTCAAACAATGACGTATGGTAATATGAAGAACTTGCAGAATTTGACGAAATTCCGTGTCAGACAATCGACGATCTAACAAACCCTTATAACGAACCTTAATCGAGCATCCAAGAAATTCATTCGGAACCCTAAGGTTAGGGGATAGAGAGTAGTGAGTTAGGTGATAAAGCCTAATGACATAGCTTTTTATTAAGCTATAGAATTGTGAATTAATCACAGCATAGTAGCAATCTTTGATCGTTTGGTTACTGGAGATAATAATATGGGTCCTCTATGATAGTCCAAAAACTCTAAGTAGTGACTCTTTTCATATAAATCACCATGAAATACAACTAAGCCATTTAGCCTTTTCGGAATATAAACCTGGGTGTTGGAGGTATATTCACAAACCGTTAATTTCGAAGTGATAGAACCTGGACAAATTGTGAATTATAGAATGGAGTAAATTAAACTTTAATTGAAAAGAGTCCAGCAATTCTCAACAGAAAAGATATTTTGCGTCAATTTAATGTAAGACCGCACTGCGCAACATGAGCGATGGAAATATTAATTAATTGGGTTACTATCTTGGTGTTATTGTCTCAGCCATCATACTCGCCTGATATTGCACCATGGGCTACATTCGGATTGTTACTTTTATGCCATATGATAAAAAACTTTAAAAATGTTAATGAAATACAAAATACCATCTTCAGATATTTTGCTCAAATCATATTAATTTTATCGATATTGAAACACTTTTCTTCCATCTGGTATAATGGAAAGCTATTCCAAGAAATCATCTGAAATCATTCCCTTTTCTCATTTCATGTGACAGATAAGAAACATTTTTTTTTAATAAGTAAGTTATGAAAGTCGTTCCGTTCTATTGACATAGAAGGGAGAAATTTCGTAGGTACATAATATCATTTATATGCGGATGTGGAATTTTTTGGTAAGTACCTAAATATATAAATACTTATTTCCTCAAATACGGCTTTCTTTAACACTCGTTTTTATAATGAAACCTGTTCAATTTCATTACTAATATTTACATGTGAATTTTATTGAGGCATTGAAAGAGCAAGATAAGACAAAGTCTTCTATTTGTAGACTTTAGTTGTTTGGGTACACACTGCAGCAGATAAATAAAATATAATTCTTGAAAAGTGTAGATCAAATCAAATATAGGAAAATACGCCAGAATATGCGTGTTGAGTATAGGGCGTTTGTAAGAATGACCGACAGGCATCATCCATCTTGTAAACTGTAAAACTTAGAATAAAGATGACTTTAGTTAGACTCCGTACATACCACACCATAGGGTGTTTTTAAACGTTGTACAAATCAAAGGTTATAAATATGATCAGTTTTAATTTGCTTGCTTGTTTTCTTTTGTCTTTTGTATAGTTTTAGAAAATTTGACTGTTTTAGAAAACTATGACTGTTCACTTGATCATCGCCTGGAATGTCACATGACTAATTAGGAAACTTAAATAGTCTTTTACATGTAAGGAGACATTTCCTATTTTCTATATAAGGTAAAATAGATTTCATTGTTTTTACTGTTAATTACAAAACGCAAACGTAAAACGCAAAGTGCAAACGGGTTAAGTACCTAACATATGCCGCAGCATTAACACTACACATTAAAAATCTGCTCGGATGAGTCGAAAGATTTAAAAAAATTGTAAACATTCAATTAAGCCAAATCAAGCCCTAATTATAGATATAAATGTTTAACTTGAATATATTAAATGGTCAACAACTATTTGCAGGTATATACATGCAGAAAACAGTTATCGTGACTCAGAACTGCGGAATTTAAATAAAAATCGACATAAACCAGTTAAAGGACAAATAGAAACACAGTGACCCAGTATTTTTATATAAAAAACCTTTAACAAAAACAATCCGCGCGGTTTCGCTTTTTTTTCGCGCGTAAACAAAAACAAAATGGCCGACAAGAAGCGTTCGAAAAACTTTACCAAATTACATGAATTGTTTTTGTAGTGGAGTCGTGTGAAGAAGATATAATGAAAGTTTTGTTTTTATTGCTCCATCTGACTGATGAAAACATTGATTTGCGTAATAAAGTAGGTAGAAGTTTTATTGTATCTAATAAATTATTCAAAATAGCCAATCGGTCACATTCATTTTACGATCTGAATATGTTAATAAAAGTGTTCAACAGGTAACAAATATCATAGTGAATGTGAACGTTGAACAGTTTATTAATAGACGTCTATTAGAGTCAATATATTATAATTTGAATGAATTTCAAACGTAAACGCAATTTTGTTTTTAATAGTGATTGTTACAACCGTCACGATTTTATGTACTTATAATACGATAATTACGTTTATGTATATGCTCATGATTTTATGTAATTATAATAGAATAGAAGTTATGGTACGGTCACGAAAAAAATGTTTTTTATCAAATTGCAGGAGATTGTAGGAGAGACAGGAAGGAGAAAATAATTTGAAGTGAGAAAGTTATTTAACGAGCATGGTGATCTGGGACGGTTGTGACAAATGTTGATGATGAACATCATTCTTTGATGAGACACAACTTTCTTGACAGAAGAGTAACCAGCGTAGAAGGTCAAAAACTTAATTTTTTTTATTAGTTATTGATATATGAGAACAATATGCAGAGTAGAGGTCGTCTCATACTTTTTTGACTGTTGGATATTATGATAAAGCGTAGTACATGACATAACATCACGCTTGCAATTCCCCTAAACGGTAGGCAGAGAAGTGTAGCACTCCCAAGGTTCACCTGTTACGTTTTACGTTCCATGAAAAAAGGAGTGAAATTATTACCATACATACATATTGATATTTTATTATTAAGGGTAAATAGAATAGAATAACATTTTCGAAAGATCTAGAGTCTGTTCCATGTGTGATAAAGCATCTACCAAATATTCAAGTTTCAGAAGCAACAGGTACGAATCGTAAGGCATAGAATAATAATAATATCTAAAAACAAGAATCGAATAATAATAATATCTCAAGACTGCCCATAAACGGCTAACGTGCACGTCTTAGAGTTCTCCAAAACAAAATGTTCTCTGAGGCGTGTGAAGTATGCCAACGCATAATTGGCCAGCGTGGCAGACTATGACCTTAGCCCTCTTCATTTTGAGAGGAGACTCCTGTCAAACAGTGGAACGCTACAAGGGATGATGATGATGACTCATACACGGCTATTTCATTCGTAACCAGCCAGAGTCTGTGCTTTGGTATTCAGAAAGGCGACAAACTACGAATTATAACTTTTTAAATACATTCTTATATCAAAAATCTTATAACCACACACAGAAAAAGATTCCTGCTCACGGGTATTTTTCTTAGGTGGAAAACGAATTCAGAACCCCTGTCTCTGATCCCAGTCACACACCACTAAACGCACAGGCCGGTTAACATGAGTTATGTAAGTTTGGAGCTAATTAAAAAGTTACATTCGCAACGCGGCTGTCATAAAATGGCGGTAAATTAATTTCAAATGAATATTAATTGTGTGAGGCATAAAACAAATCTTTTTGGAAACAAGTTTCTGTACGGCTTAGGTATTATTTTGTGTATTAATTGCATAGGAATTGTTAATTTGCATAAAAAAACATAATGGGAACCAGTTTAGTGTACTTCTAATTTGGTTATCAAAACTTATCTTTCCTCGCGACTTGACCGCGAGCGTCTAGACCGCTGACTTTTGGTAATAATTCTGTGTTATTTAATAATTACTTAGCGCAATAATAATACTGATTCGGTGTTGAGTTTTAAAGTGAAATAGGATAATTTTATAATCACCGTCATCATTATAATTATCATCATCAATCCACGTAATATTCCACTCTTGGTCACGTGTTTCCATTCAAAATGAGAACAGTAACGCCGTAGTCTGCCACGCTGGCCCAGTACAGATACGGTATATAACAAATTCACAGAAGTAGTGTATAAAAATTCCTTGCTATATCTTCCCTTACTGATACAGCAAGTGACTTTGTCAAGTCAGAAGTGCTTGCTGAGAACCCCAGAATTATTGAACCCCAGATGCTCGAAGGGAAAGGCTTAAATTTAGAGCACTAAGCTATCAATGGTAATATTGAATTGAATAAACTAGGCAGAACTTTTAACGATACTTTGAATGTTTAAAAAAGAATTACTAGACTAATATACATCTCAATAATTCAATACAGAATCGAAGTGGGAAAAGTAAGTTTGTAAGCTTAATTAATAATTTACGGCGCCCTGAAATCATTGAACATCTCACAAAAAATGTTCGATCAAAGTAATTTACTTAAAGAATTCAGAGAGAACTCCTGTGGAAGGTCTGGCACAGATTGGAACTATTCTACGAACTGGCCTTCGTAGTTTAAGCAAGCAAAAGAGTTAGGAGAGTCCATCCAGATTTAAGAGTGGAGTGAGTTGGTAAAGATAAAGCTATTCTATTCCTAGTTATTATATGATAGAAAGTAGAGTTAAGAATATAATCTGTTCTGTTAAATAGGGTAAGACTTTAGAACTTCTAGTATATGCCAATCCATCCCGATATCAGAGCTACAAAGGCAAATTGAAGGGCAACAATATATCTTTATACATTATCTACAGTTCTCAATACACGCAGCTGATCCCGCGGTAGTAATAATAAAATGTGCCAGAAAGTTCTATGATTAGTAACGAGTCGATCCCCACCATAGCAACGTCACAGTGGAGGTCACCGTCAGTCTCATACAGATACTTTTAAGAAACAGGTTGAATGATCATACTAGCTTCCCCCCGCTCCGGTCTCAATCAATCACGATCGGAGCGAAACTATGACGGACACTGTAGTGTGAACGTAATCTAAAAATTGTGCACACTCGACCAGAAAAGTGAAAATCGATGACGAATAACATTCAAGCAGAAAAGCGACAATTCCGGGTGCTCTATCCCGACCAAAGTACAGTCACAGTCACAATAAACAACGTTAAGTACAACAGTACGATAATGAAACAAACGCGGAAGACACAGCCGGAAAAACCTCCGGAGTAGGTAGCGAAATACTATACCCGTACCTCATTCCCCAAACAACTTATGCACCAACACATTGCATTGTGGTTTGAACTGTATTCCAACGGTATAAATTGCAAAATATATTGTGTTTAGAACATAGTTGTAATCTTATGAAACGAACAATAGAAACACACGATTTTCGAAGTCAATGCGATCTTATTCTCTTAGCGTTAAGGTGTAGTTTCACTCGTTAGCGATAAGGAATTAAGGCATTATAGCTTGTGACGTAACGCGTCCGCTGCAAGGTCAACATAGACCGAAAATCAGGTTTGTTCCCCCCCTCTCGCGGACACGTCATGGGAGGCGCCGTGATTGTTAAATCAGCAGTACTGGTTGGATAAATTTGGAATTATTCCAGAAACCGCATTCAAATGTCCATTAAACTTGCGTAATTATATATTTACCTTAAAAATATTATTATTATTATATTATCGCGCCAGCTCCTCTACGGGGTAGGTAGAGACAATCAAGTGCACAAATATATCTGCCCTAATGGACCTTAGCCTTAATGGCCTTCTACATTTTCTACAAAACTTGATATTGGCTAGCACGTAGGTACCAGTAGTAAAATGAAATTGTAATAAGAATTGACAGACAAAAAAGATAATATGTGCCAGTGTTTCAAATTTTCATAAAGCTAATACGTTATTCTGTATCAGATTATTGACAAGCAAAAAAAAAAATAATTTATGAGTACATGTAATGAAGCTAAAAAAATAATATAATAATACGATAAGTACAACGATTGTTATATTATAATTTATATTAAAAACATCCTTCATGGTCATTTGTAATGTGGAGAAAGTAACTTAAAACTTAAACTTTTACGTATGCACAGTCGATTGTTTTCGATCATTTGAAAAATCAAATATTTAAAATGTCGTCTCATTATATATTACGAAATCAGGTTATTAGCTGGTATGAATGATCTTTCGCCACCACTGGTATATCTTATTAGTCTTTCGTTATTAGAATAAATTAATGACTATATTTTGAGCATTGCGTATCAATTACTAAATCTCTTTAACAATAAGTTTCACGTTACGTGCGTGTTCGAAATATAAGTAATTATGTTTTAATGCATTATTTCTGAACTCATCTCATGTCATCTATAGCATGACATATAAGTTACAGATTGCGTACGAATACTTTTACAGACAGCCCTTCATACTGTGACGACGATAGCAGTCACTAAAACCAGTGTTATAATTGTTCTATCATTATATTATATAAGACTGAAATGTTATTTCAGTACAAGCATGGATTATTGGGGTATCAGTGGCAGTCTGTTCTTTGTTATAACTGTTTATATACTGATATTAACAGCTGAATTAGTGGAAATTAAGATCTAGATAATGAGACGGTTGAACCAACTAAAATCATGAAAACTACCTAAAATATGATAGTGATCCGAATACCAATTTCATTCATAGTAACATACAGTAACAAAATAGTGTCACATGTTATATATACAAAAATTTGTATGTCACCGGTACCGCCGCCGCAACGCACACCGTGGTTAATCGGAATTCGTCAAAATACTCGCCGGCTACCACATGGCCCGAGTCATTCTTCATACTAGTTGAATGTGTGTGTCTGTTATACGTATACGTTTGATTTAAATGTGTGCCATCCCAGGCTGTATCTGTATGCGTGTGCGCTTGTGTGGAGCTGCGCAAGCGCCGGCTTTATGTTGTTGATAATAATTCTTTTTGATAAAAATAGACTCGCTATGGATTTGCCATTTTATTATCTATTCTGGTTTGGTCAAAGGTTAATCAATTTGGTAATTCTTAATGCTTGCCAGTAGTATGAAGCGGGAATATTTTTTTAATATATTAATTCCAACTAATTAATCAGATAATTAACATTTAGGCACAGTATAATAAATTTAAGAAGCGTTTTACATGGGTTTTGTAAAAGTCAGTGTCACTAACTACTTACCTTTATTTATTAATAATATCTTGGAATTAAGTTATTATAGAAATAACTCTATAGACCGAAAAAGACTTTACTTACATTTTATATTCCATAAATTAAAATTTAATATTTTGAAGTTTATAAGGACCTTAAGTACTAGCTGTAACAATCTTTGAACACGTAACGGTTATAAAAAGAAGAAATTAACCATTGAATGCTATTTTTAACGGATTCTATAATGTTATACTCAAATTAAGTGGATTAAGTAAGGTTGTGAAATTTAAATCTGTAACCGACTTCCATCTTAAATATCAAATCTATAATAATTAATTATGTATAGTGTTTTAGGACTTTAGAAAAAAGGGACAACTCATTTATATGTGCGCATAAATCAACTAATTATCGCAGTAAAGTAAAAGTAACAGATATTATTGATATTCATTTTATTTAAACGAAATTCCTATTCCTAATATTAATATCCATTAACTAATTTGAACGTTCAGAGCCATCTAGCGACGATTACTTGAAATAACACAGTTCATTCTATCGCTCTTCGATAGATGTCGCTAGCCCCCATATTGATTATAACAAACCTAGTCTATTTTGAGACCGCATATAATTTTTTTGTTTTTATTCTTGAGTGTTCACAGCTTCAATGTTTTAAGTACTTACTGACGAAAGCTGTAGATGATATAAATACGTACCTGTAACAAAGATAATAATTATATGATATTGTCAATACAATTACATGATATTATAATACAGTAATGTATGTATTAAACATTAATATTATTCTACATGGCATATTATTGTAAATTATTAGTTTTATTCTTAACATTATAACACACATACTGGCCAATACTCACCTGCTTTAAATAGCGATATAAAAATGAATAATTGATTTTTTTGTAGGTTTAGAAGAATTTTTAAATATAATTGACAACTTTTACTCCCGGAGTGCGACATTCTTGAGAAGAAGAACATTTTTTATGAAAAGTAGTCAGCAGCTTTTAATAACGGTTTGCAAATTATATCTACATACTATTTCTGAACAAAAAATATTTAGCAGTTTTAATTTGAGAAAACGTATTGATCAGACAAATAAACAGTTACTTTCACTTTTATAATATTAGGTATATATAATCTTAAATCATTTCATAGTACGATCTATGTACAGAATGTTATATAATTTTAAGTATGATACTATTCATAATAGATGTCTCCGGCCAATCTTCTACTAGACGTTCTTATGTCTTAAGGTATAGGCAGACAAGGGTAGAGTGACAACAACGTAACGAGTTGTTATGTTACAAAATAGCTTTTTTAATTTTTCAAATCAAAATGACTAAAGATACGTACATAATATAAATGTTTCTAATGACCAGTTTGATGAACATAATATATAAAATTCTCTCCGTTGCTAAACAATCCATTAATAAATGTAAACTGTTAAAATTAAAACCAAAAGTTACTATTAACAACACTGCTAATTGTAAGTTAACCATTGCCGCAATATTAAAGATCTATGATGGCTTTGTACACATTTGTTGAGCTTTAATAATTTTATCTAAAATAAAGCGAGTCCTCCAGGAATTCGTTAACGGCCCCTTTCAACGGATCCCCGGAAAACTGGAGCCAACAGTTCCCACAGCCGAAGACAGTAAAAAATTTGCATACGTTGAATCATTAATTTTATACACTCCATTTTTTTCTCATCATACTCAGACTACTCTCCCCACAAAGACTGAATGGATTAAACACAATAAGATGCCATTAAAATAAAAGATTAAGTAGTATCACCAATTTGCATACCAAGCATAACCTGTGAGAAAGGAGTTGCACAAGAGACGACACTGGGCCCGCCACTTTTTAATATATGCAAGCGAACTTACACAATACAAAAAAATGTTTTTATGTTTATCACTATCCCATACAAGCGGTTTTTTCACTATTTGTTTTTTACTTTTAACTTCGCACGGAGATTTGCATAGCCAGTTACGGTGACCCTACCCGTTGACATTTTGCATATTGCTTTGCATATTAAAGTCTAAGACTGTCTTCTTGAGCGTGTATGTTTGCTTTGAGCTTTATTTTAAGGATAGCGATATTTTAATTCGATTCATAAATTCTTCGAGGGGGTCAGGCATTTTTTCTTTGGCCATTGTGCATGTTTTGAGTGTCATCAGTGATGCTATTGGAGTCGTGTGATTCATTTGCTTCGGGTGAATCTGAGACTTGATCGTATGGTGAATAATTAAAGTCGTTTGGAACAAGAAGTTCCTCCCCGCAAACAATTTCTTTTGTGTCTAATTGAATTCCGGTTTGGATGCGCGTCATCCTTGATTATTCTTTGTTTGATGAATATTTAGGAGTGGATATTTTTTATATTGTATATCCGGGTGCTTTATTTTTTATTGCGGAACAAAACATCTGCTGGGTTGTAATTAAAAAATCGTGAGAACACGGGGATGTGATTGTCCGTGTGCATTAATTAGTTCTTTTGATAGCGACTGTCTTTTGATGTAACCGTTATTATTTTGTAAGGACTCGAACGTTAGAGCGCACATAAAAAATTAACCTTGTCATAAGGACCTCGAAATACTCAAATTAAATTTCTGATGCCTGAATATAACGAAATAACGTGAGGTCTATCAATGAAATTTTTTGTAATTTTAAACATGGAAGCGAGGTATTAAGATACACGTTTTTATTTTTGAAATTCAATCATACGCAGGATAAAGTGTTACGGCTTAATGGAAGTACGAATCCAAAACACCCGCAATGACAGTTCATAAATGTAGAAATTAAAAAGCTTATTTTTAATATTTTTTGAAAGTCCAACCATGTCTGCCAAGACACTGCCATTGACAGGTGTGTGTACAGATGCGCAATTAACTTAATATTTTAATTTCCATTAAATTACGTACAAGTTTTAAGCATAAATATTTATAATGTGCAGACACGAACTCACATTTAATTTTTTACAGAATATGAGATTATTATTATTATATCGTTACGCCCAGCCTTTCACTGTATAAGCAGAAAGCAGCAAATGCTAAATACTTTTATTTTTACAGACCAAACATACTTCTTATATATTCATCACACTCTTCATACACGCATATCAGTTTTGGAGATTTCTGAGCCACCATCGCTCAGTATCAGGACTATCAGGTGAAATCAAGAAAATAGGTGAGTCTTGATAGTTAGTGTTAAGCTAACAGATATAGCAAAAAATATATTCAAAATTTCTGTTTATTGGTTATATCCTTCCTATTGGTAAGTTCCTGAAACACTGCATGTTGTGGAATTCATCAAGGATTGTTAATCCCGAAATATTCACCTGTTTTGTTACGTGTGCTCATTTTGATTTCTGGCCTACACTTCATTGTATATTAAAATACTCAAATATATGACGTCAGATCCATACACGTCTCAAACATTCCATACTTAAGTGTCAAGCAAAACTAGTTATTGCATGTCAATACAAATTAGTAAGCCTTTTCTAAAACCACAATACCAATCACTAAGTATTCGGCGTCTCTACAATACGATACTTCCTATCACTAGGGCGTTATGACCGTAATAATAGCACAATTGAACTTTTGTCATATCCATATACATATTATAAAAATGCGGAATAACTCAAACGACATTGTTACGATCCAGTTTGACATTTACGTGGATTAAAACAGAGTCGGAATTAGCGTGATGTTTATTAATACCGTTAAATGTGGGGTCGTAAGTTTCGTAACTTCAACCCTTGCGATGAAATATAATATTTCAATAGTCGCTGGGTAAGTTGGTGAAATTGTGAGCAATTGAACTTTTATCGATTACAATGGTCCGTCGCGTGCGCTGATACAGATCTATGAAACGATGATTCGCTATGAAATTAGATAGTTTTTATAATGACCGATATAACAAAAAGCCCATTGTCGTCGCGCTTAAATCCATTCAGTTAAAACTGATACGTTTCGTTTGAAAAAAGTCGATTGATTTTCTTTTAGTGCTAAATTTTATTTACTTAAAACCTATAAAATCAGTACCTATCTCTCGATTTAATTTCAGATTTTATGCAGAGTATAGTAATTGCTTTCAGTGTTTGAATAAAAATTTCCAATTGTTTGTATCGATTTCTTTTGTTGAATTAACTTTACAGTTAAACGGACACTTTTTTTGTTTAGGTGTCATTTCGGCGACAACAAAAGCAAATACTTAGAAATGTATTTCATAATGAGTGGTTAGTATTTGTATTTCAATTTAGTCTAGCTTGTTGAAATCGTAGCACACTAATGGAATTGGTTTAGATTAGAAAGATCTAGATGTAATATCGAAGTAACACCGCACGATAGCGGCTAGATGAGGTGAGTGTAGGACCCAGTGTGCTACACCTTGCGAGAGTCATGTATCCAGTAGTAGAAAAATAGTGGCCGATGTGATGAGGGTAACGAAATAACAGTTCATTAAAAATATATGTTATGTAATGTAAATTTAACTTCTAAGTTAAGTGTGTAAGTTGCTTATATCTAAAGTTTTTGTATAATTGATATATTGTTTTCTGTTTTTTATTATTATTCCTTCACTGGACTGTATTTATTTTTGAAGAATAACTATTTTGGAATGTCACGGCGTGTAACAACTTCTTGTAAGATATCATGCAATAACATTTGAAAAAGTTTGTGATTTTCTATGTATTGAAGTGTGTGTCTATGATTTTAAAATCACTGCGCTTTTTCATCTAACGCCAAAATACAACATATCGAGGAACATTGCAAAATGACTTTATTGTATTATTATAGAACGATAATAAAATAATATAAATAAGAACAGAAGAAAGAATCGATCAATGATGAAATTGGTGAGACCTTAACTTCATTAATAGATATCCCATGCAGAGCTTCCTCTGCCTGGCGGACGGTTAACTCTTCTTGCAAATCGTTAATTTTTAATGGCTGAGGCTAACTTCTATGTCTGGTCTGCAACAAAGTGCCAGCAATACAACAACAACAAACTTAAAAGGTAGCGACACACAGCTACAATAGAAATGTTATGCGATGTCTTCAGACACTCTCTCCACTCAGCAGCTGTCATGCAAAATCCGATTTCTTATAATCGTTCCGAAATAAAATAAAAAAAAGCCCTTCGTCTGCTTTCAATAACTTTAACCCTTACCGATCCGTCTATTATGAGATTATTGGGTATTGATGTATTGTGGTGGGCGCGAACGGGTTAAGTACCTCTTGGTGCTATTCACCCCAAGCTTTGGGACCGTTTTGCACCGTGATAAGGTGTTTGGACTATTGGTTTTGCAGTTTCGGGGTTTTGGTTCTATCAGATAATGGTTCGGGTTGCGCAAGGGATCGGTAATCGAAGGGTTAGGTATTATTGTTATATTTATGGTAATGACGTCATCAATTAGTATAAACTTTGTATGTTTCAGAATGGCGGGAAGTGGTCACCGTCGGCTGTAACATTTGCAATATCGGAGTAAGGACTGGTATAACATTATACGCAACAATATAGAATATTATAGACAATCACATGATTGACTCATTGGTCCAGATTTTATCGCGTGAGTTCTATTCCAACCCAAACAATTACTTAAGTGTTAAGTGTTAACTAATACAAATGTACATATGCATGTAGTGTATCAGCGGTCTGGTAACTCTGGCTCCTCGCGGTGTGGTTTGTCCAAAGGTATTGTTATTGTATTTACGTATACTGAACACGTTTCAACCAACCAGAGCGCCAGAGTCCCATAACATCCTAACGAGAGTGAAAGTTTTTGATAGATTCCTAAAACTGTTTTGTATTTTTTGTGTTTACATCGTTTTAGTATCTAGGTTAAGACAATGTTCTACTTTTATGGCAGGACAATTTCCTACTTATAGACGAGAACGAAGGAAACCGCAAGGAATAATTCGTCATCGTCATCGTCCTCAGACTATCTCAGTCCACTGCTGGACATAGGCCTCCCCCAATGAGCGCCATCGCGCCCTGTCCTCGGCTTGTCGCATCAAGTATAATATTCATTTTTTTCACATAAAACTATTGCTTGATTCTTAAAAATAACTATTTTGGATAAACAATTTTGAAAAAAGTAAGTCCGATACAGTGTCGTGGAAAAGAGAAAATACGATTGGATTCCAAACTATAAGAACTTCATGTATTCACATAAAGTTTCCTAAAATCATTCCTGCTGGTTATAAATCTACGATGAAAAAGCGAAGCGTTTATGGACTAAAGCTTCATGATCCTTTTTAAGCTCTGTCTAGGTTCTAGACATCTAGACAGAGGGTGATACAGACAAAAATACATCCATCCATCATTTAGGGGCTGTTAATGATCATTAAAATATTATTAATTACATTGTTTCCTAGAGCTGTCTAGAATAATTTGGCCCTCTATAATATTGACTAAATAATGAAGGACTATAATCACTTGGAGGGTATTCAATATAAGATAGCAACTAATATATCCACATAAAAATTCTATTGCTGCATATGGGTTCTCCAAGGCTATTCGATATATGAAAACATAATACGTAGAAGAGACACGTCAAGCTAGTAAATATGATATATTTGGTACTCGTTGCTCTCTACCTATCCCGTAAAGAACCTAGCAAGAGAAACTGTATAAATAATTGAAACATAAGAATGTACTTGGTTAAAAATGGTAACTTTGATGTATCATGTTATTTAGGGATTCAGGTGTTGAAATAAATTCGAACGGAATAAAACTTACATGGAGCGCGCTGAGCCCTCTCTTTGCGGCGGAATCGCTCAGAGTTTATCTCGCCCGCTCACTTGCCGCCGATACCGACAAAGGCATCTAGATACACTGATATCGCTGATAACTATCCAGATACCTTTCAGATATTTTAGTATTGAAAATTTTTACCGCTGTACAATATGATCAAACCTTCGTAGCTTTATTTTGTGACTATTTTAATATTGTATTAATTAATAAATTAATTTTGTTATGTTGTGATAGTTTTGTAAACGTATATAATAAATAACTTACAATGCGAGAGTTATTTTGCATCCAAAGCAAACCCTTTTATATTCATACTGACAACTTAAAATTTTAAGAATAAAAATATGCAGATATTATACGGAAATATTGTGTAAACAGGATATTCTTAGAAAACGTGGAATATTTGATATTTTCTAACATGTCGTAATAATTGCACAAAGTGTGGAGAGCGAACTTGTATCCGGGTAGAGCCGAGAGCGGCTTATGGTTGCCCCACGTTGGGCGCCAAGCGACAATATTGCGCGGCCGCCGTGTCCCCAACTAATCCTCGGATTCATTTATTTTTGACAACGCAATACGATTTTATCTCAGGCTTCTGATGCTGTTTGCCGTCTGTTATTATGCTCCCACCATATTCGGGCTACTTATTTATTTACTTTACCACCCCTTATAGGGGTGATTTGACTTTTAATACGCCGCGCTTAACGGCAGATTTAATTTGTTGATGTCATCAAATCGCTGTTTACATAATACATATTCAACTTGAGTGCCAGTTACTGTAATTGTTAAATTAGCATAGGAAATGTTTGCAAAGAATACAGTCGAATTCTTATGCAGAACTGTAAACATATTTTTTGCTTAAATTTAATTAACTTATGATATCTAAATGAAAAAAATATTAACGATTTTGAAAAACAATCCTTAATCGAGTACATATTAATACATAAATGAAAAAAGATTTGACCTTTGGTGCATTAATACCCAATCTATAAAATATCGTAATATAAATTAGAAAAAAATATTGACTAGCTAGACACGGTAGTCATCAATAAAATCATATCCACATTCAGTTCCTTACCGTTATAGAGCTGGCATTTTTAAGGAATCAAACACACACATATGAGCTCCTTGAGTACTTTTAACTGTGCACCATACATAGGGTTGGATATGAGCGCCAAATTTGATAATATCTTTATGACATTGCATTTCATAAAGCTCCGTAATATACATATTATATTTTCATTGTCTCGTTGATCATGTGGTTACAAGCGCTATTACCGAACGAGAGGTCCTGGGTTTGATCCTCGGGTCGGGTACTATAGAATTTTTCTAACTTACGCTTTCTTGTAGAAATTTCGGAGTCTGGATCTGTGCCCGGTGTATGACAATGGGCTCATCTGGTGAAACG
>DWED01000051.1:0-16691 GCA_018245795.1 Protelbella ruficauda | reverse complement strand
GAATATGGGTCTCCTCTCATATTGAGAGGGTTAAGGCCGTAGTCTGTCACGCTGGCCAAGTGCGGGTTGGCAGACTTTGTAATTACCTATATCATTATTAGTTTTGTAATTACCTATATCAAATTAATACTTTATTGTAAACGCATTTTAAAATAAATAACTAGATTAGCGGAGTCGCCAACAACACTTATTAATGACAATACTGAAATTTTTCTGGTCACAAATTTTTCTAGCGAATCAACACTCGAAATTGAATTAAGGCATATGATATTAATAAATGATGAATGACTGCCTCGTAGTCGAGTGGTTGCAAGCGCCACTGCCGACCGGGAGTTCCTGGATCCAAATCACGGGTCGGGTACTACTGGATTTTTCTAATTTAGAATTTCTAGTAATGACTTAGAGTCTAGATTTGTGCCCGGTGTATGGCAATAAGCTCACCACCTATTCCATGGGACTTCAACGTAACTGGTGCAACGTGGGAGTGTAACACGCTCCTCTGCCTACCTCTTCGGGGATTACAGGCGTGATGTTACCTTTTAAATTTTGATAAAAAATAAATCATCAATTTAAATTATACACGTGCCATAAATTCATACATGTGTCAGTATGAGAGAAAGTAGGTATCAATTGAACTGATTTAGCTCTCTACGATACGTTTAGCGTCAGCGCCTCGGGATACGTCGTGAAAAAAGATAAATAGCCGTCGATAAGGTCTAAGTGGAGCAAACCTGTACGTATGTGTCCTATACAATACATATGAACTCGAACTCACGACTTGTTAAAATATATTGGACCAAATAGATTCAACTGGCGACTTTGCATTCGTGACTTTACAAACTCTTCTCTTCATTTAAATTTTTGTATCTCATGCTGTAATACTTTGTTCGATTGCTTGCTTTTTTCTATCTATTTAAGTGCAGGTTGGTTGTACGCGATATAATATTCTGAATGTCATGTCACTATCGTATATCAAGAAACTGGACTAAGTAGAAAAAGCCTCTTAAGGCTGAAAGGACAGAGATATTTGACAATTGGTGCTCTCCTCTTACTCCGTAAGGGACCTGGGCTGAGTATATAATATAAAATATCAGGTCATTATTGATTATAGATATAAACTACAAAAACAGAATGGGTTAATTTAGATTAGAAAGAGACAAAAAGTTGTTTCAATAAATACAATTCAGTGAATTCAGTAAATAATTTAAATTATATTAAATTTCATCATTGTAAAACTACATATCCGAGTGGACTCACACACGCACGCTTAAACAAATGCATATTAATGCAATTTCTTGTAAACCTTAATAACTGAACTATACTTTTTTACCACTACCTTACTTCGGGGACCAAGCAGTATTCAAAAACGTCTGCATAAACTGAACTCACGTTCCCAATCTCCTTTATACAATGATCTATTATAATTATGTTTAGTATTTGAGCTCTAAACATGATGGATACTACATCTAAATTAATTTTGTATTTACTTTAACTCCTTAACTCTTTTGACACAGGAATTTTTTTTTACTTTATTCTCTAATTTTACTTCATTTTCCGAGCGAATCCGCCTTGTTTCTTGTAAAATGTGATGTAGGATAGCCTCTAAGCGGGGTGGAGATCTACAAAAGGCTGCAAGCGGAATCCGGATGTGGCAGGCCGAAGAAACGGGCTGATGATGATGATTTCCCAAAGCAAATTAATCTTATGATCATTTTGAATTATTTAGTTTTTTTACTTGCCATCACTTACCCTATTTTTATGACATGACATTATATCATCAGTTGCTACGTTATGCACAAGTATTACGACGTAATAAAACATTGGATGAATATATTATGGCATGAGGAAAACACCATACCACCATTGCGAACAGAACTTAGAATTTCGAAAGCGACATAACCTGCGTACGGAATTGATCATTACCGTCGTATCAATTTCTCTCGTTAAGCAATGCCTCTATTTAGTTGTATATGTATGTGAAAGGTGGGACACAAAGGCATGCAAAATGTTTAAATTTAACCCTCACAGATTAAATCGTAATTAGAGAGGCGTCTTTGGAGCTGTCTCCGGTGGATTTACTGTTATATTTGAAATTAACGATGGTTACTCTCGTTCCTCATAAAGCAATTATACTGCTCTAGGAACAGATATGTGGGAGGGATAACGTGGTCATTGTCATTATTGATCATTCGTCGTTCATATTCTTATATACAAGGCAATCTATGGAATCAATCCAAAATCCAATAAAATTGTATTAAATCCAATAAAATCCAATTCCGTTGCATCATCATATGTAAGAAACATCTTTTGATATGTGATCCATCCAAATTAAAATGTAACCGAACGACTATGAAATGAGGATTAGTTGAGTAAATGAACATTTCCCGTTCAATAAATCCAAGTAAATGTTACTATCGCAAATATATTTTAAACAGATTTACATTTCCGCTGTACAAAATTTCAGATCGGACTTTGATACTTCGTCTGAATTGGCTAATGTTTGGAGCGGATATAACGAAAGCGCAAAGATCTATGATTGACATAAATCCCAACATTCAAAGCAACAGGAAGGATTTGTTTGAAATCGGCAATCAAACTGTTATTTAAGCAGTATTTTAGGAAATAGTAATCGTAGCAGTTTAATGTGATCTTACTAAACATTTAAATAAAGCATAACTATTAGAAATAATATCGGTCTATTATTTATACATGCCAAATGAATTTCAGTAAGTGCTCCGGTATGTAATATTTTACATATTGCATTGTTTCGATAAAAAATACACATAAAATGACACCTTTTTAAAATTATAAATTAATTTGATATCTTTCGTCTGCGCCCTTTTAGAATTATCACTTTATGGATGGAGATGATATATCCGAAATAGTCTTTCGCATAGTGATTCGTCCTATAGAACACGGAAATTTTAGCAATTAACTAAATGCCCTGCGTACATACAAATTTTTGTTGCGACGATTCATTATTCCAAGCGATCGTCTATCATGGCCGAAATGCACAAATAGTTTTATTTTCCTTCCAAGAACTTTCACTCACAGTGTATAAAAGTCAGTCATGCTCACTCTCCGAGACATTTCGATAATGAAAACGTCCCGTAGTTTCCCAGTCCCACAATTTTTTTCTGTTGCTTCGTGACAGTACTTTCGATGTGATTTATCCGCCTTTAGATTCCCATAACCCAATTTATTTCCTTTTATTGAATGGTTTTTAACGATGTTTCGAAAATGCTTTCTATAAATTCAACCAATGTTTTGATTGCTATAGATTTCAGTTTTACTCCATTCGTTGCCACTAGACACTGCTCAACTTCATCATCATCATCAGCATGTCTAAGTTCACGGCTGGACCAAAGCTACACTTAATTACCACCATCGCGCCTTATCCTTTTTTTGCTGCTTTCCATTTTTAACTGCAGTCTTTCACAGAGTATTATCATATCAAACCGGAGAAGGTTCAACTATTATGTACATACATATATTTGCAGCGATTAACGCTCCAGAACTTGCTTACTCCTTTCATTGAATAAAGAAGGTGTCTATGAAACTTATTCATGTCGTTACAGTAATTTGAACAAACATACATAAACTTTTTTTGTATCTTCACGCCTGTGTTTCCCGACAATGTAGGTACAGGAGCGTACTCCACTCCCACGATCCATCTCTTAAATTCTACGGACCTATTGCCATATAGCGGATCTAATTCCAGATACCGAGGAGTTGTTAACAAAAAGTAGTAACTAGAAATTCTAAGTTAGAAAAATCCGATAAAATCAAATCCAGGACCTCTTGATTAGCAGTTGCGCTTGTAACCACTGGACCAACGAGGCAGTCTAAATACAAACTTAGTAAATCATGTTCCTCGCGGATGTTCTAGATAAGCTAAAGACTTTTCAATACAAAGCATCAGTTAGTGCAATCTACATATTAATAGATGTAAGATGCAGTTAATCTTCGACAAATAGAGATCTCCGCGGATTAGAGGAAATAGGTCATTACATCATTTCAGAAACGTTGCGCAATAAGTATGCAAATAATTGTGAGTTCATACCGAAAAGGATTTCCGATAAAATTTTGTTTATCTTGGAATCGTGTATTATTTAAAAACAAAAAAAAAGTGGTATACTGTCTGTTGTCATGGATTGGAACAATAATGCATATTTTAATGAGAACTATAAGTTCTTCACGGCATCTTATTTCAAATTAACGAACAAATATTTTAAAACTATATTCATCATCATCATCAGCCTTTATAAGCCCACAGCTGGACGTAGGCCTCCCTTCTGGGTTTTTTTCCATAATCCATCAACCATATTAGTCATGCTCTGTTTTCATGTTGCTTAATTACCAGCAATATCAGCAGGAAATACCTAATTAACAGTCAAATTTATATTTTTCATTAAGAATTACTTATCAATTCTTCGTACTGTTTCTTTACAAATTATCACAATGAACGTACTGTATAAATATGAGTGACTATGTGTTCAATTATATTAAAACAAACTGGTCTTTATGTCGCAATGATTCCAATAAAAAGAGTTCTTGTGCCACAACGGTATCGTTTGAAGTAATATTACTCACAGTAATTAACTTCTTACGCGCAACTTGGGGACAACATAACCACCTACGTAAAAACTCGCATGTAAGCCTCGCTTAACTTATCGATATTTTAATGAATTTACAGCAATGATAAATTAGCAAATTATTTACAATTAATTGTCATTATGTATAATTGAATAATTATTGAAAGAAATTTAAGTATCTATTATTGTGATGTTAAATAATTAAAGGATACGAAAAATAATCAAATAATATACATACTCGTACAAATATACAATACAATGGAACGCAAGAACACCTTAGTTCACGTAAATGAAAAAGAATATAAAAACAAAAGATAAACGAATAAGTAATAGTCAGATATTATTTCAAATTTAATATACATTGATATGTCTCTTACCTTTCTATGTTTTTATCTACCAAATCGGCATGTAATGACGTAAACACTCTCGATTAAATTTGGAAAAGATGCAGCAAATATAATTTATCGGTCTAACCTTGGATAAAGGGTTTCAGCACCTTTCAGCTTATACGTATAAGAAAATACATATGTATATATCTGCCATAGTTGCTGCCAACCCGCAGTTGGCCAGCGTGCCAGACTATGCCTTCAATTCCGATTGGAGACTAGTATACAGTTCAACAATGGAAGGATAAAAGGCCTGATTTTGATGGTAATGTTCATAACTAGTTCGAAGATTCTCAATCTCTCATCTATGTGAGATAGTAATGAGAAATAATATAGAAACATTATTTATTCAAACAAGAGAATACCATCAATCGGTACAAATATTACAACACAATGAGAGCCGACGGACCTTACCATAATTGTTTCACAAACACGCCATATATGACTTGTAACAATTTGTACGTTCCAATTTCGCTTGTATTCTCATGTTCCCATTACGTTTCCTAACAACGGAGCAATGTATCGGAATGGGTAAGAAAATCACGATAAACATCTTTTCGTTGTCACGAAGCAATTCTGAAAACTCCCGCTCGGATTTTGAGCGAGAGGACGTGACCTTTGTGCTGGCCACAACAACTTGAAGTGTGAAACGTCATGTCTGGCCAGCGGGTGGCATGAATTGACCGAGTACTGAATGTGGGTTTCGCCTCGTTTTACCACAGTGAACCGGACGAAACTAAAGTTATAATATCTAAAATACTGTTGTTCAATTAAATTATAATCTATAATCTATAAGATATGTTATAATTGTTTGAAGTTAAGGGTATAGGATGGGAAATTGTTTGAACTAATAATTTAAATATTGATTAATAATAATCATTAAGGAAATGGCAATTATTTTAAACACTATAAAAGGTATGTATTCATATGTCAACATTTCTATTACGTGAAAATTCTCAGATTTTTTCTCTAAATTCATGTCGAAATCCTCTATAGAGTCCGTTCCGTGGGAATTGGTTTAGTTATGATTTCCTGTTGACAAATGAGGTGAGTGTCCAAACTCCGTTGTTGTTGAAAACAGAAAAATGGTATCCGACCTTGGAAACCAGACGTCGATCAAACGTCACCCAGCAATGCTATCTGATTTGATTCGAGAAAGAAACACGATCAGTCACTCCTTGTTGCGTACGACGTCTGAGTAAATAAAAAAAAAATCAAAATTATAAAATTCTCCCGTACAAATTGAATGTATGACCTAAGTGTTTCTTTTGACATGTTTGATGTATTTGGATGGATTGATTGGACTGAGTCACGACTGCGATGAAAAATTGAATATCTGAAGTCTGACAATTGAACCTTTATAAGGATTTACTATCTACGATTGGATAAGAAAGTTTTTGTGAAGCAATAACTTTTGCATTTTATTATTCCACCCAATCTTTGTTGCCGAGATTGAGCAAATAGCAATAAAATGGTATAACTTATTAAGACGTTGATATAGATTGCACGTCATAAGCATTCGACGACACAGGAATGAACTTAAACTTATGCGTTTATTGACGCGTATGACGCTTTCAAGGTATATATCTCCAACTTTATCAACTGACAGATAAGTAACAAGCTATTAGGCAACAAAGGTAATACAGAGAGGTTTCCGTTTGATATCCGCGGTCAATTTCTTATCTGTTTTCGGGGACATGAAGATGATCGAGGGAGCCAATGGTGCGTTTAACCATGAAATCCTGAGATAACTCTAGGGTTGCCACTTTAAGTATACAAAAAATCTAATTATATATTGATGTTTGATTGTTATAATCGAATATATTTTTTTCAAATTTATTTTATCTATCTGATAATTGATAGCTATAAGATAGTATCTAAATATTCTTCACATAATTAAGAGAATTAAAATAATGAATTAAGTAGTGAAGGCCTTTTTAAACGTCGTCTAAAAAAATCGATGATTTTAAACAGTGATTTAAATAGTCGGCAATATTTAATGAGAGCTACACATTTCAAAACAAGAAGTGACATACTCGTATACCTATCTGTAATAGGACTTGTTCTTTATTTTTTTTAAAACCAAAACAAATAGTGACAACCCTAACAAACTTGATGTCCCCGGATATTGATAGCGGGTATCTCTACTAGAAATAGTTTTGGTAACGCATTACGGATAAAATGCGTTGTGGGTAGGCCGTCGCAGGTTGTTTCTGGACCAATAACTGGTTTCGTCGTGTGCGAGACGTTAAGATTAAAATTCGATAGATTTTGGAAGTTAGATACAGCCCGAGTTTATATTGCTTGTCGGAAAAATTTTGATACTTGTAGATTTGGTATCCATATTCCCTCGAGATGGAATAGCTAGAGATAGCACCTATTCCCCTATCGAGCCTTATTTTATCTCCTTCAACTCGTCTTGAAATGTTTATCAGAAATGAATGGCAAAATTTTGTAGAGTTACACCAAAACAGACTATGACTGATCTATCTTAACCAAATAGGCCAGGTACTAACTGATGAGGTAGTAAAACGTCTCCAAAATATTTTGTGTTCGGAACTCTGCCTACCCTATTAGGAATGTGGCGTGACGATGCAAAAAAATTTATAACTAATCATTTTTCATTCACAATGTGAATATACTGCGTTCACAATATAATTTGTGAATTTATTGTATTATTTAAGTTTAATTTGAAATCAAATTTGCATGCATTCATAATGCAATTTGTTTGTTGTTGGCCGACTGTAACTTGTTACGGTGGGTTGACAATTTCTGCGTCATGGTGATCTGCACGTTATAGAGAACAAAATCATCGAAATCATAATAAACATACAAAAAATATTAGATAGTAATTTTATTTTTAAAATAATATAAGTGTTATATATCGTCTTAATGTCGAGTGATAAAGAAAAAGTTATAATAAAATAATAAGTTGTTTCAAATTGTTATTGAGTTCAAGAATCTTTTTAAAACTTGTTCATTACAATACTTATAAAGAAAATAACCTTCTACTATAATTTCCGAATGTTCGGCAACTTATGTTATAGAAGAAAATTGTCACATATTTATTAAAAGAAGAAATTTATAACGAAGTTGTTGTTATAAATATTTATAGGAGTAATCCCGAAATAATTTAATATAATTTAATGAATGATTAAAAAAAAATACCATATCTTCGTTTACTATCAAGTATATAAAATTTTAAGAAAATAGATTTTTTAGATATTTTCCAAAATTAACAAAGTATATTCTTTCCTTCAATAACTTTCGTTTTCTTCTCTCTATATAAAATATATTATAAACATTGCAAATAACGCAGACGAAGTCACGGGTATCAGCTAGTACGATTTATTTATGAATATAAGATAGACAAAAATGTATAGGTACCTGAAGGCTGTGTTTGACGGTTTAAAGGTATAAGATTAAACTATCAAGAGTAGCAAAGTGTTAGTGACTATGTCACTAACAGATCTATTCGTGTAATTATGTCACAGTCTAATGGTCGTAACGGCAGTACTGACACTAACTGACATTAACGATCCTATTCCTTGTATAGTCCTATTCGAGGCCGGTGACAAATTTCTAGGACGGCGGGGGCCACTCGTGACTGCGGCCACGTAACTTCCCTCTCTTTTCACGAACTTATAAAATACTGGTGTTATAGGAATTATTATAAATAAAACGTTCAATATAACTGGTAAAAAAAATATTTAATGGTTAATAGTATTTTGAGCGTTAATATTAATAAAAGACTAAAACTATTTCAATTCGCATAAAGTAATTTCAACAACTTAATCCTAAATCAAACTTAATTTTAATTTATCCTATTTCAATATTGAAAGTAATATATTGAATAATTGAAATTAGGGATTCAACTGAAAAATTCAAGTGAAACTCGTTAAGCGTGAACACATTTTGTAATTACATACATTTTTTAAAATGTATATGAGCACATTAAGAACACGTAATATTAAGAGTGTAAAAAATGATAAATGTTGGTAGTAATTATCCTCCGATTATCATAATCAATACTGGGAGTATTCAATATTCCTAATATTATATTTTTTTTACAATTATGTGGAAAATATTAAAAGTTATGCCTTTATTGTTAGCGACATTGAATATCTATGCTGGTCAGTATGGCCTGAGTCGTTATTAATATTTTACATACAAATACATATATGTATAAAAAACCTTAAAATTATGATTACATAAATATACTTATCGTCATAACATAAGTATTGGTTGAGCTTTACTGATGTATCTTTTATCATGCTGTGCATCAAGGTATTATAGGTTATTTATAAATTTATAAATGTAATTGTCCATATTGCTCAATATGGCGATATGACAATATTTTTCTTTATAAAAAAAAATCATATTGCCGACGCTTTAGTTAACAATTCTGGATTTAATTAAAAACAAACAGTGCCAGTTGCGTCAAGTACACGCTGTGGTGTGCATCGTTCGGAAAAAAAATTAAAACCAGCCGACCGTCGGTCATTCAAAGTATGTCACACCATATGTCGCTCGACGACACTTTGGATACTGACAAAAAACAATCAATAACTACACTTGGGACCACGGCCTGCCAGAAGGTCAAACAAAACCATAACTAGTTTCGAATATTCCATAGAATACATTGTAAATCTCTTTTATAGCTACCATGGCGTATCCGTGACGTTTGAAATATTACTTGGGAGCGTTTTCTACCTGGACTGGAACCATAATGATGGTCTGCAATCATTGTCGGCAAGTCTTAAGTCATTTCGGACCTTTTTGTAGGAGATATTCTCTATATTATGTTGAGAAACAACCGAGTTAACGGTTTTATATTCCGCCATAAGCCATTTAGAAATGTCTTCAGTTTTTGCCATTGTTGTCGGTGGAATGAGTTTTAAAAGTAATTTTGTAAAACAAACCGCAATCATTCTTTTTTATAAATGATGATTTTGAAAAATTAACAGTCCTTTTATGTGTTTTTCGACGAAGTGTACTAAAAAGGTGCAATTAAAACCAATAACAATAATTTTGTTCTTGCGAACTGATGTGATTAAAATAAATGAATAAATATATTTTAATTTCAAAACGTTTAATTCATAATTAGCAAATTTACATATTTAAATAATGTTATTATCATTTATGAAAACAAAGAATATTCATAATATAATTTCATGAAATGAAAATGTACAATATTTAAATTAATTGCATAGTAGTTATATACTTTATATATTAATAGACAATTTTTTTCAATTTGACAATTGTACTTATAATACACACACACACACACACGCACACGTACAAGCGCACTCGCACGCACACGCGCACGCGCAGACGCACACGCACACGCATACACACACACACACACACACACACACACACACACACATATATATATATATTATTGCGCCTGTGTGTGTAATTACTTTCAAATAATATAAACTAGAAAGATCATTCAAAATTGTAATGAAGTGTAGGCCTGAACTTATTTAAGTAAATCTTGATTGTTTCTTGTTCGTTTTGTGTAAACATGTTGAATTGTTCCTATTTGTGTAGCTCTATAAATAGTTATTTGAATGTATTCAAAATTTCAATTAAATAAGATGTTTTTATCTCGTATGCCTGTAAGTGTGTAGGGGTGAAGGATTAGTACACAAAACGAGAAGGTTCTTGATAAATTATTTATTTTTAAGTTAAGTATTAGCATGTTTGATGACAGACAAAAACATACGCAACTCTATTGACTGAATAATTACAAACAATTATGAAAATTTCTCAAAAGAAATTATTACAATAATTTGAAAATACACAAATAATATTTAAACATACATTGACAATATTTCATTTCACAGTGGAAATGATTTATTAATTATGTATTCAATATTTACAGTGTATCAACATTTTTACATCTTAACTAATGACTAGTAAAACTATACAGACATCAATAACCCTTATATACTATGTAGTTACATATATGTACAATATATTTGGTAACAATGAGATAATATAATATAATATACCAAAAATACTCATACAAGTTTCATTCAATCCCTATACTGGCAATGATTGTTAATCTAAGTATTATTTATTTATCAGTCTTAATGAACAACAATATCCTTAGTCATTTCAATGATTTACCTTTATGATAAATTTCAAGATAAATATTTAATAATTACATGATCAATGTTATATAAGGCTACGATACGTAAGAGATATAATTTTGTAACAATACAGTCTCTTCATAACATAACATAACATACAATATCTTGTCTAATTTAAGGAACGAATTAATCAATATTTGGCCGCAAGGATCTAATCGAACATTTATTATCACGACGTTATAAGGCATGGCCAACTCAAAGTGCTGCCTAGTCCACACATGTGCTTGGAATGTAGCGATCCATTAAGAAATATCTTTCAGAGATAACGAGTTTCGAAACATGTTATCTGTGTACGGCCGAATGGGTTTGAGGTAAGCACTCGTGTACAGAGGATCGAGGTTGCAAGTAACCTTGCTCGTCGAGCATCGAAGGAGAGTGGTGGCCGGGATGTTTGCGCATGGTGTTAGGAGGTCTGGGTCGACCGCCATATGGCTGTTCATAATTCTGAGTGTCGATGGAAATGTAACTGTGATGCGGGTTATCACAGTCCTGAATTTGACTTGTCAATGTCGTGTTAGTCAGCATTGAGGTATCGTCCTCAATAGTTATACCAACATTGGCAGTGGTTGGTGTTTGAGGAGGGATTGCATCGTATTTATACCAATGCTCAGGCGCAGTAGGCGAGGCCGTATATCTAGAAGGATGCCGCCTGCCATTTGGACAGACGCCATGATTGTAGTTCATCGTATCTTTGTTCCATTGTAAATTTGATATATCTGGCATAACGAACCTAATTTTTTCCCAAAATTTCTTTTCACCCCACAGAAGTACGTTACAAGTCTTCAAATAGTTTTGGAAGTCTAAATCTAAATTTAGCGCACTTACATCTGTAGTTAAAACAAATACCACTCTATGGCGTCTGATGGAAGGGTGAATAGAAGTGATGACATTCTTAATTGCTGCTTTAAATGAAGCTTTAGACCATTCGTTTTGCAAGAAATTAAAAGAAACAAATATTAATAATCTCTTTGATGATTCAGCAGCGTTCGTTATCTGTTCAGATAAGTAATTCTCTGGCGCATGTTGCAAGTCTCTGTAGTGGAAACACATAGTGTAACCAAAGTGCTCCATTTCGGGCGCTACTACTTTAGAAACAAAATCGTCGTCCAATAAACTATATACAGCGTATCCGTCATACAATCTGTCCCGGTCAAGTTCACTTTCTTGTATGGAAGCACTTTTGAATAATCTTACTCCATATTTAGAATGTGCCCACAATCTTACGTTTTGCCTAAACGAAAAAGCTAAGGCCCCGAATAATAAAATCAAAATTACGCTTATCAGTACTACAGCTAACAGTGGTACAAAGTTCAGTTTAATAGTGCTTACTTCGTCGTATTGATATGGTTGATTTTCAGTTGGTACAGTATTGTCCATTACACTTGAGTCACGACATTTATCTATCACATCAAATACAGTCATATTTGTATTGAGTCCATTTTCATCAACGCAGAAGACTTCGAGAGGATCTTCATAGTTCTTTTTGAACCAGTTTTGCAGTGATATGACGTTATCACAAGTACAAGTAAATATATTACCTTGCATGTTAACGCTCTCCAAATGTGCGAT
The DNA here is from genome assembly GCA_018245795.1 of Protelbella ruficauda. Classification (NCBI taxonomy): domain Eukaryota; kingdom Metazoa; phylum Arthropoda; class Insecta; order Lepidoptera; family Hesperiidae; genus Protelbella; species Protelbella ruficauda. The sequence goes on along the minus strand of DWED01000051.1, from coordinate 3,980 downwards.
ATGGGCCAACTTTTTGTCTAGGTTAAGAATCTTATTACCTTGAAGATGTATGACTCTTAAAGATGACAAATTTTCAAATGTCTTGTTTGCGACTGTGGTCAGGAGATTATCATTTAAATAGAGCTCTCGTAAGTGCTTTGTTTGAGAGAACTCCCCTCCCGCCAACTCGGTTAAATGGTTATTTTCGAGATGAAGAACATTTAACGAATGTAGTCCATTGAAGGTATCGTTATCTATAGAAGCGATATTACTGTTGTTTAAATAAAGCTTATGCAACTTCTTTTTACCAATAAATAAATGGCTACCCAAGGAAGCAAAGTCATTTCCATCCAAATACAGCTCAGTGGCATCCATAGGTATTTTCTCTGGGATGTCTGTATATCCAACGTTAGAGCAATCAATAACGTTTGAGTTCCAGTTACTGTCATGAAAACAAGAACAACCTTCAGGACAAGTCATCTTACAATCGCAAGCTTCAAACTCGCAACAGAAGCAACTCGAAGAACAATGAGTTTCATAGGAACAAAGGAACTGTGTCTCAGGAACATCCATTAAATTCGCTTTCCCGTCGTATTTATTATTCACTACTTCACACGTCACCAAATCTAAATCTACGAACCTTGGGTATTGTCTCATGTGGTTCCAAAGATTTATTTTTTGTAGCCAAATCATGTGACAGTTGCATACAAATGGATTGTTCCCAATAAAGAATTTCGGTAATAATTTGTGCTTTGGTACGTGAGGTAAAGTAAACGCTGATAGTTCGATGGTTCTTAATTTATTGTCAGTCACGACTACTTTTTCTAAGTTTCTTTTTTGTATAAATGTACCAGGTTGAATAGTCTGAATTTTATTATTATTTAAGAAAAGGATCTCTATAGAATCCGGTACGGCCTTTTCGTCAATATTTTCTAAAGCATTAAAGCTCACGTCGAGCATTCTAATATTTTGTTGTGCGTTATGTTCATTTTCTAGTTTTGTTATGTTATTTCTATGAATGTCTAGCCATTCTAAACCTTCGGGCATATAGCTATAGTCAAAGTAAATGATATTATTATCGGATATGTTAAGCCAACCAAGGGTACTCAATTTATTAAAAACGCCTCGGATATCGCTTAATCTATTTCCATCCAAACGTATAGCTTTCAAAGTTGGATTTGATAAAAATGCATCTTGTTCAATATTCTCAATCTTATTAGAAGCTACATTTAGCACTTGCAAAGAGGGTAAAGTACTAAAAGTATCTTTAGGAATGTTAACAATATGGTTGTCAACAAGGCGTAAACCGTAAAGCTCTTCTAAGCCTTCGAATGATGTGTTGGTGACTTTTGATATGTTGTTTTTACCTATATCAAGAGATTTTAAAAATCTCAACTTCTTAATGCCATCAGGAATTGCATTTAAATTATTGCCATTCAGTCCTAAATCTTGTAAATAGGTTATATTTTCAAAACATCTTTCATGAATGGTTGTAATTTTATTATTGTCTAAGTAAAGCTGGCTTAGAACAAATAAATTTGAGAAAATATGGTCATTCAAAACTTTAATTTTGTTGTCTGATATTGAAAGCTGGTGTAAATTCTTCAGCTCAGCAAAGGCACCGTTACTTATAACCTCGATAAGGTTGTTGTCTAAATTCAGGACTTGTAAATTATTCAAATCTTGAAATGACTTTGGATCTAAACGAGCAAGTGCATTGTTTGATAAATTTAAAATAATAAGTCGAATTAGACCAGCAAATGTATCTCTGTTAACCCAGTCGTTTGTTAGTCGATTTTTCGATAAATCCAATTGTTCTAGCTGGTCAAGTCCTTCCAATAGTCCAGGTGCTAATACGGAAAGCGAATTATTCGCTAATGAGATTTCCTTAATTACACGTGAAGACTGAAATAATTCAGGAGGGATCGCCACTAATTTGTTTCCTGACAAATTCAGAATTTTCAATGAATTCAATCCTACAAAAGCTCTGTCACCAATTTCATTAATTAGGTTATTCTGAATTTTCAAAACTTCTAATGATCTAAGACTAGATAGTCCGTTGTCAGGCAGACGTAAGACGTTATTATGAGATAAATCAAGCATTTTAAGTCCAGTGTTACATGATTTACCTGGCGCAATTGGTCCCTTTCCCCAGTCAGAGAAACCTATTTCGGAAATATCTTGGATTCTGTTATTAGTCAGATTTAGTGATTCCAAACTAAAAAGAGGACAAAAAACTTCCGAAGGTAGCATATAAATGTTGTTGTCCCCTAAGTCAAGTGACCTAAGTTCCATTAAACCACGAAAACTTTCAGCATGAAACTCCATGGTCATTGCAGGCCAATCAGTGTTATAGGAGCGAAGAGTTAAACTTGTTAAATCACGCAGAGGCGACAGCACAGTTGCAGGCACGTAACATATTTTACAATACTCAATGCGCAGGTCCTCGAGTTTACGCAACTGTCCCAAAAAGCTGCCGGTATTCATGTGCAGAGAGCTTTCGAAGAACAGCAAATCTGTACAAGTAAGCTTCAACTTGTTGATGTTGTACGCCTGCGCGGTGGTAATGTTTTTAAACAAGAAGTCTGCGGAACCGATGGTTTTGATGTTACACGTGAGAAAGTTAGATTCACTCAACTTTGCGTCCGAATAGTCCCATTGACAGCCGGCAGGGGCGGGCGGCGCGGAGCGTGCGCGCGCACCGGCCATCACAACCAAACACATCCAAACTTTTAACGAAATCATTTCGTATAAGTTTTTGGTCATATTTTCACAATAACACAGTTCATTTGTCACTCATATATCACTAGAAGTACTGTTCAAAACTTTTAAACACTTTACAATCGATATATTAAAGTTTGTACTGATGTGTACACTTCGTTTTACAGCGTATGTAAACAGAGATTGCGAGAGCGCGGTAAAACTTTTGACGCAGCCATGCTCCCCTGCGGTCGGGCGGTAACTGACCTACGTAAGTTTGAACGAACGAAAGCCGCATGGGTGTTAGGCGGAGGGGGTGTGCGGGGCGCGGTGGGTCTCAGAATTGACGGGTGGGACCCGCACTGCATCGGTTTACAACAGATGGCACGCGTGTTTTTAAACACTTGAAAAATATTGGTTATGCAGCGTAGAAGACTTAGGCCTGCGTGATTCGTTGGCTGCATCTCCTCAAGTTTCATCTCAAAGGAGGTCGCTTTGTCGAAGCACATAATAGCACTATTCTAAACCAGTCTAGATAATTCCTGACAGTAGTAATCGTTGTGATAAACTTCATTGGATGTAGCGATTTTGGCTCAAAATTTTAAAATAAATACCTACGAATTTAATTTTAATCCTATTGTTACTTTACTCTGTAAAAATGTCTGTTTATTAAGCACAGTCTAAAGTCATTACTCATAAGTAATCAAAACAATAGTCTATTATATTTAAAAAAAAATATTTAATATAAACTCTAAAATTCTCATTTCAAGCTCATTTAATTATGAATAAAAATTTTATTTCCCATTAAATAATAACAAATACGTACCTAAAAAGATAAAATGCTTGCAAAAACTTTTTCTCACTCATGCTTTTTTTTCTATCAGAACCATAATTTTAATGTTTTCTTGCTTGTTTATAGAAATTTGTTTATGAAAATAATTGTAAAATGTCTATAAACGTATCTATGTATGTCCACAATCTATTGACGTCTATATTATTATATAAGTACGTTATAATAAAATATAGAAAATTAATCCCGACTGCCGATCGGGAAGTCTTGGGTTCAAATCCCGGGTCGGATACTACTGGATTTTTCTAATTTTGAATTTCTAGTATTGACTCGAAGTCTGTATCTGTGCCCGGTGTATGGCAATAGACTCACCACCTATTCCATGGGACGTAAACGCAACTGGTGAAACGTGGTAGTGTACTACACTCCTCTGCCTACTCCTTATTACAGAATTACAGGGGATTACAGGCTTGAACTTACGTTTTTTTTAGTACAACGACTGGCCCGTTGG
>DWED01000050.1:0-16741 GCA_018245795.1 Protelbella ruficauda | reverse complement strand
ATGTCAAAGATAGGCAGAGGCACCACTGAATCGCTTGCTTAGTACCTACGTACTGGTCAAGCAGAGGCATCACTGAATTGCTTGCTTGGTAACTGTGCTCATCAAGCAGTGGCATTACTGTACAATTATTTAACGTTTAATTTATGCATCATTCAGAAATCTTAGAAATATCCTGATATATGTATTTTTTAAATCATCATGTCCACGTCATTGATTTTAATAATTTATTATCAAATTCAAACATTTACAATGCCATTATTATGAGCACGCTCATTATTTATTATACTTTTCTTGTAATAGAAAGAAAAACTTTCTTCGTCCTCGAATTGCTCTTTATAAATGATAAAAATGATTGCATAATTCATCTGTCATAAGTACAATCTTACATTTCTATAAAACTGACGTACATATCTACTAAAGTAATGACGATACTGGAGTACACTTACGACAGGTAATATGAGAAGTTGAAGTGAGAATTTATAAGAAGATTCCAATGACATCAGATGCTCGCCGGAAGCTTACGTAAACGCTGAGAATGTAGACACCCGTTGATTTACAGATGCTAGCCGCGCTGTTATTGTGTTTAGGTTTTTTTAAAATAAATCCCGTATCTATGGTCGGGAGTAGTTCTTGATTTATACGATAGCTTTCGTCGAGTGAAACTTACCAGGCCGGCTATCGGGTTTTAAAAGTAGCTCTAACACTGTACATTGCGTTACGAGACTAAATTTTCATGTCATTGACCGTTATCCGTAGTTTTTCGTCAGATGTTCGATATTTGAAATTAAAGTTCCTTTGGGCATTTTTATTAATATTCATAATAAAAAAGTACAGACAGGTTTATTCCTATTCTAGTATTGGATGAAACCAAACATACTGTTCGTTAGAAGCAAAGCGAAAGGGTGTTTTTGATTCTTTTATTTCATAGTTTTGACAGTGGAGTTCAGTGTAGGCAGTAGGTGAATAACCAATGACACGGTTTGTGCCTTCTGTAGAATGCACTGACCACTGTCAAACTTAGTAATTTGTATTCGGATATAATTTTACATGTGTCTTTATGTAAAAGTGTAAAATTTCGAGTTAAAAAAAATACGTTCAGCACTGGATGTAAAGAGTAAATCGCTTACGATTTTTTACGCTATCTTTGTTGTTACATCGTTAATTTATTGTGCTGGTCTACGCCGAGTGAAGTTTCCCAGCCGCTACTGCATAAGTGTTATAAAAACTTACATAGTACGTATTATGTAGTTCCAACATTTCTATTTATAAGCATTCAAAAGCAAATTATTGTACATGAACACATAGTTCCTGCGAAAAGGAAAATTAAAATACTGTTATTTTTGCACTAGTCCTTTTAGATTATCAAATAAGTATATTTAATAAGTTCATCGGTATTGTTAAAGCGTTGGTGTCGCAATAGGTATTATGAATGAAATATATAAATATAAGTAAGATGGGTCGACAATTATATATAATTTTTAAATGATAAAAGTATTTATTTTCACTTGTATTGTACATAATAGTTATTACACTTGAATTGTTTATATCTATGGGTATAAAAACCATAATAATTCAGTATAGTGTAGTAAATTAGGTTTCAAAGTCACCTACTTGTAATGAATAATTCGTTTTCGCATATAAAAAATAATTCGTATCTACATATATACTAACAATGATTTCCAAAACAATTTCAATGATTGCCGTACATTTCGTATGCATATGGTGATAATTCTAGCAATCCGTGGATCTGGGCTACTTTTTTTTGCATCATCGTATTGTTTTAGTTGATCAGTCGTTATATGTCCTTTGCATGCATGGCACATGCGGGCCCGTTGCATAATGCAACTAATGGCGCGACCCGCTGCCCTTCCGCTGCCTGTTCTGAATTAATGAGCCTATGCCGTGGCGTAGGAAATATTGAACCAGTTATGCACATTCATATAGTACACATTGGAGTTTATGACACGCGACTCGGTCCGTTCTTGATTATGGGGCTTGCGAATTGGCAAGAACTTGATAGAATACGCAAAGTGGCTGGCAGCGGTTGGATGCGAACAGCTGAGGATCGAGCTCAGTAGCGTGCCATTTGTGTCTATTGCCATTGAGGTCTATGTCCAGCAGTGGACGATGACAAGCTGACAATGTGTGTGTGTGTGTGTGTGCGTGTGATAGAATAATAAACTGCGAATTTGAAATGTTTCGTGATTATCATTAACTCGTTTGCCCTTCTACTGTTGGATAAGGGTCTTTGGCAAAGGCTGCTGCAGTCTCCTGTGCTCGCGAAGTGTTAATTGTCATACTCTGGCATAATTTGGATATATTCATGTTAACATTTTCAATTTTAAGATCAAGTTTTAATGATGCACATAGATAATATACGGCGCAGTACAAATTACCGGTAGTTCCAATTACTTCTATGTATAAGAACAGTTTGAAATACTGATATTCCTCTGGATTATAGATTTGACTGGAAACGCAAGGATTTTTTTATATCGTAATTAATTTCAGCTTACAGTTAAAATAAATCAAATACTTAAAGTAAATATGTCCTGTGTTATTTTAAAAAATGACATAATACAAAAAATTAAATGGCTAATTTGTTTAAAATTTAAATGCAATATGAGGTTGTCAAATAGTTTGCAATTGTACAAATGGACATAAACATGTATGCGATTTAAATACATTGGGGCTATATAGACGCTTGATCTTGTTATGAAGGTTAAATAAATAGCATGTGCGTTTGAGACTAAATGACACAATTCAATTACTACTAACATCCTAGATTAGATACTTAGATTTTCTATCAGAACTTTCTAATAGTGCCTTGGAGTCTGGATTTGTGCCCGGTGTATGGCAATAGACTCACTACCTATTCCATGGGACGTAAAATGTAACTGGTGAAACACGGGCGTGTTCTGCACTCCTCTGCCTACCCCTTCGGGGATTACAAGCGGAATTTTAGATTTTTTTAATTATATGTGCGTTCGTCGTTAAATTAGACATCTTAATTACTATTAACATCCTATTTACTATGGTCGTTGTAAGTATGATTCATTACTGTTACCAATGTGTCACTAAAACGATATATCGACTAACACGTTTCAATCACGAACACTTATCCAAATTAATTTCTATGGGAATACGACTACGTTTGAAATGAATTTTGAGTGAATATTGATTGGTTTTTGTTACATCCTTTGAAACGCCATGAAATTGAAACTACATATATTATAACACGTTCCGACTTTAGTATATTTGTATTTAGAACTAATTTTGGTACATGAAATAAGCGTGATAATGTAGTGTTTTGTGAAACACTACGTGAAATCTCCTTGTCATAATTTTTACTATCAATTTAATATTCTAAATTCGAATTTTGCCTTCTATACATATCCATGTATCTAAGAGAGTCTAAATTTTTTTAACCCCATTGTGGAGGGGGAGGTGTCGTATACTAATGATTATACATACAGAGAGACAGTAAATTATACACGTGATGAATCCATTTGCGCCTTGCTCATATATCCGTTTCCGTATAAAATTAATTGAGCCGTGACGGACGGAAGGATGCATGACGGCAACAACTCATGTAAATTGCTCCTATCTTCTCGAGGTAAATCCGAGTAAGTCGAGACGGACAGAACATCGTTTTATTTAGCTATTACAAAGTATATCGAAATAAAAATTGTTGAACAAAGTGCTAGACTTACAGAACTTTAGGAAATTAGTTAAATTTTTCAATTTAACTAATTTCTTAATTTAATTTAATTTCTTAATTTAATTATTCAATTTACAGTACCTTTCTTGTGTGATATAAAAATAGGGCTTTTGGATATCTAAATGAAAATGGTTAAACGAAATGCTAGATTTTTATATAGTGTCTTAAAAAAAGCATATTTTTTTGCTTAAAATGGAATAGTGTTTATACTTCTATGCTGGGAAGAAGAAAGTTGCTGTAAAGGGAAGTCCCTTTATGGCCTGCATTGGGCGCACTTAACAACTCTTAATGCTATTGAATTGAAATAAACAAACAGTTACACTCTGTTTGTTATAGTGTTATCAACAAAATGATAAAAGTTGATTTATGTCGAAAAATAAAAAAGTAAACATTCCGTATACAACAATGCTATGCGACTATAGTGCATATAAGGCAACATACTTTCAAAAAAATTCTGTATGAATTAAAAATGTGAAATAAGTCTTGTATTGTGCAACACAAAGCGCAAAAGTTACTTAACGACCTCGTAATAGAGAACGATTTTTGTGTTTGTGTGTTTACCGTTGAATGCCTCCTAATCTAATTAACCTTAGACACGAGTCCAAATGTGTTAACGGGAGCGTCCCGAAAGCTGAAATGGAGTCGTTACGCACGCCAATCTGGGGCCTGCTCCCTAAAATATAAAATCTGTATTCCCGTGCGGCGGGATTTCATTAGCATTCATTGTGCGCGCGCGGCCGCGCTCTCCCGAATAAAGCATCTGTTAAATGTCTCGTGCTAGCTAAAACTTGTCCGTAATTATCTGTTAACATTGCCAAGTTTGACCCCGCGAAAATCTTGCCTAAATCGAGCATTCGCAAACTCCGGGCCGCTCTCCGCGGGCGTTTTACTTCCCTAATAATCAGGCTCATGGAGATTTTTAATGAAAAAGATTGTTCGCCGTTATTTAGAAAGTTGGTAAAAGGGATCCGACGGAAGTTTGTTTTGATTTAGTACTGTGCTCAAAACGTTGATTGTATCCTTTTCAGTGGCTTTGTATTGGATTAAAACTAATTAAAAATTTTCAGGTCGATAGGCTTGTTGCCCTTGAATTGTCACAGGTGGGTTCTTTCCTAATTTTATATACATCTGTATTTTTTTTTAATATAAATTTCGTCATTCGTCCCTAAAGCACGATATGCGCAGTAGGGTGTTAGCTAGCTGATTCAGAGTTAGCTCGTATATAAACCTCATTCAGTTTCATCATTTTGAAAAGATACATGAATAATAATAATAAACAGGCAAAAATAAATATATACCCAACTCGCGTCACGGGGAAAATGAAACCCGAACGCCAAAGGGGACAAAAGATTAATTGAAAATCGATACCGGAACATACCTTTGCGAATCTATCAAATACATTCAGTTTGCTTTGAAACGATATCGCCGCGCCGGTCCGAATTACACTGCCACTCATGATTAATGTAGACTTATGACATCACAGACTGCGCCAGAATGCTAACTCTGCAAATCATCTATTTTTAATTCCACAGCTTTTTCTTTTTTTTCTCTCGCTTGTCCTATCATTGTAGTATATCTACAACGATACAATTTAACTATTATACTCGTTTTGAATAATTCGCTTCGCCTCGCTGCACTCGACATATATGTTTTCTTTGCTCAAATTAAGTACACTTAATATAATATTTTTATATAATGCAGTTTCGTCATTAAAATTTCTAGGCCTAAAAGTTTTCGCGTCGTGTATGAACTGTATATTACCGAGAAATGAAAGTCTTGAAACTGACTCTACGTTTCCTTGTGTCAAGATTATAGGAAAACTTAAACGCGACACAAATAAAAAACGCTAATAGATAGAATAGTGCACATATTAAGAAACTTTCTGTCCTTTTGTCATTTCCGTTACAGAATGTGGAAAAAGTCTCATTTTTTATTAATAACTAGGTAATTAATGGAAAATTATTAAATATGAAGCTAAATGTGGTGCAACTGCAGAGGAAACGAGATAACACGCATGTCCTTACTAAAGTATGTATAATACGTGTTTTCGTGATTTTTTCAGCTAACATTCTATATACATACATCACATCTTTAAATTTTTATATGTCCTTACTATAGGACGCAAACAAAAGCATGAAATCTAACAACAATACACACGGTTAGATCCACATGATCCTGAGCGTAGAGCACCGTAGAGAAACCGACATGTGAATGCATTTGTTAATTAAATTTGCTTTATAAATACGATTAAGCTTGTCTTATTAGGAAGTAAGTAGCTTACGGCAGCTAGGTGGCTTATGTTGATTCGGTCTTACAGAACTCTCTTATGTAAACACGTCACCCTATTTCTGAGAACAAGACGAGCACCTTAACTCACCTTTCGTCTATTAGTATAAAATTCTAACCTTATTACTTGCATGCTTATGTTTAGGTAGTAGGAAAATATTTGCGAAAGTTACACCTCATTTCTTGGAGATAGAGTTACAATGCTACAAAATATGGAATTGGAAATATGTTGATGTCAATATATTTCATCGCCAGTTACCATCATGTTACTTATTTAACCTTATACAAGGTATTAGAGAAATTATAATAAACAATGGTATAATGAACAAATGTCGTATATCTACTAACCACGGATGAAACTGAGAATTTCATATAGGATTGTATGTATTTTGCATTGTATATTATTAATAAAACACATTTTCGGTAACAATAGCGAATTTCGTAGGAATATAAAGGATGAAAACAATGAACAGCAATTAGTTCGATGTTCCGCTTTTAACAAATTGGTAACCATTAGCTTTCCGGTTTATTTGTAAACCATTAGCGAGCTCCAATCAGTTACCGGTACTGGTTTCTAGGGTATGATGTTAATTTTATTTCTATTATAAAATATGCTCCGAAACCAAGCGTTTTGTTATATTTATTACCGGTCATCAAAATTTGAGCTTACAGCGGTGTAGGAAGAAAGATTTAACATGCTTTTTGTTTTCAAATAATTTTAATTTCTTAACTAATCCCGCGTCTCCATCATCATGTATCAAAGGTCTTTGCGAGTTCGGTATTATTAATATGAATGAGAATACAATTCGGCGACCAACTCGAATATGGGAAAAGTATGAAGTATCTTTAAGATGTGCGACTGAAACACTCGCGAAACTCACCGGCGGTCAACCATTCGAGGGTCAAACGCGAACGACGTTGCTTACACATGGATGCGGTCAGATTTCTAAGTAGTTCGAAATTTACTGAAAGTGAAACGATAAGTATGTGACTTTCATTAAAACGAGGCGGATAGGCAGACTTTTTAGATAGGGCTGTTTGGTTGAATTAGTAAGCAAGTAAGGCAGTAATGACTAGTAGGCCGTAGTCAGAAATTATACTCGAGAAAATTTAAAAATCATGAATTTATTCTAAAGTAGAAACACGATTTACAAAAAAAAAATAACAATACATATTTTACATATATATGTGTAACCATTCTACATTAACACTGCTCTATAGTTGCGCTGACTGTGTGTTATTATCCTGTGAAAGAAACTTAGAAACAGGACCTTAATCTGCTACTTAACTCCTCATGGGAGTTAAATAAAAGAACCCTCTGTGGGATTATTCTGTTCATTGAAATATTTTTGTATTTTGTTTTAATACCATGTGACTTTGTCCGCAAAGCGAGGTATGAAAAGAGGAAAAATCATTTTGCCATGTGTCGGAGAAGTTTCTCCAAATCCTGTAATCTCTACAATTTTTGCTACAAAGCGAACTTTCGGAAATAAGACAGGATATCGTTGCAAACATTGCAAATTTATGTTTGAATATAAAATCGCCTTCAATGTCTCACCCTCCTGTCTTTTGAAGTTCGTTAAAAAGCGACAGATTTTCGTTACCCCGCGTTTGTTACTTGCGCTGCCAATATTTATCAACTTCCCGGCATCGGCAGAGCCGTCGTCTTCTTTACGTATTGTTAAGTCAACAGCATCTATCGCTTACACCGAAAAATAGACAGGTTAAGGCACATGTCTGATGTGCTATAACTAAAAAAAATATAATTAGAGTTTGGAAAAACTCGCCAATCGAGCGATAAGGGTAGCGATTGCTAATTGATTGTCTTCTACTGTCCAATCAACGACAAGATTGTGTGAATGCATACTTGTTCTGTAATAGACCAAAAAGGTTGAAAGAACATCCAACACAAGTAGAGTACACAACACAAGTAGAGTTTCAAGTCAGTTTTGCATACGTTTTTTTTTATTACCATTTAAATAACTGTAGTTTAATTTTAGCGTATGAGGTTCTAAGATATCACGCTATGGCTGATACGAAGTAAGACTTGATACTTATGTGAGATTGGGCACATGTGTACTCACTGCAATGAATGCTTAACATCAGGTGGAAGCTTTGGGTCTTCTCTGTTACGCAGAGAAAAGCTAATGCTATAACGATTTTGAAAATGCTCTTCACTTTTTATACAGTTATTGTTGCTGATCAATTAGAATTTATAATTACCGTAAATATTTTAATGTCGTGACTCTTAGAAAATGAATGTTTTAAATATTCAACGCGTGTCGCTATCTCGTTGGCAGGAGAACAAGTTGTTTAAGCGAAAGGGCCAAATAAAAGCAGTTTACACGGGTACGTGAAAAAATCGCCATATAGATACACGCCCGCTTTACGGCCGGTATGTTAATAAACATTCGACGTGCTTTGAATCGATGACGCTATGGTACAGCTTGGAACACGAGGGTAGCCTCCAAAGGATTAATAAATGTATACTGCGGAATAAGTGTTTTTCCCCAAACAGACCAATATTTGTTTTCAAAATAAATGTCTCGATTCCATATGAAGGAACTCCACTATACCAAGTGTATAGTTTGTCTGTGTTATATGTTAGAGGTTTCGTATTTCGTATAACATATTTTTTAAGTCTATAATGGAGTATATTGGGTATTTCGTTTCAAATTTTCGCTGTTACTAAACATGGTTCTCGACCATTGGGTACGATAAATATTGAACTCAAAGCAAATGTGGTCGTACACAAAGGCTCAAAATGCTGTTGAACGTAGCTTTATGCGGCTCAGGGTGGATTGAGTCGTGGTACGACAGGTGTGCTGCAGATTGAAACTTACACCCAACGGCTATCTGAAACTTATTGTTCTCTCAATTTGTATGTATATTCCCGAGTGTCGCATACAGCGCATTATAATCGCCGCATTCAATGCGAATGCTTTCATTGAATTCAGTGCAACATTCAATTTAAACTTGCTTCCCTTTCGGATCTATTTCGGAATTTATTTTTCCGATTCTTTGTACGGGAGACGTATTTATTTGTTTATCCTGGGCCTGGATGTTTATGTTATTCTAGGTTCCTACACGCGGGCTCCTGGTAAATTTTTGGTTACCGTCTTTTCGTAATAGTTCAAAGAAATAATTATATTTTTTAAACAAGTCTCGCGGTTTAAATATAACAAATGATCATTTAACGTATAGAAACGTTAGCACTTAGTAGAATATTTCATGGTATGTAATCTCCCGTTACTTTATTAAATTTTTCCCGGCATTCAGCCAGGTTCTCTCTGTAAGGTCTTTATGGCACAATTTAAAAAATGTTTCGCGTTATATGAGGAGGAAATAATATACTGGCCTCTTACACCTTAATTAACGCACATAAAAAATATTTCATCTGAACGTTCAGCTTACGTTTGGGATATAAGAAAAGTTTAAGAAGCTCGGTTAATAAAAGGTAATTCGTCTAAAAGCCTTTCGCGTTCGTTTACGCGCAAAACATTTTCGAATGTCGTAAAATTCAAATAAAAAAATTACTTAAATTTTTTTTTATGAGAGTGAAAGTATTGACTGTTAAATAAGATAGCTAGATATAAATATAAGAGGAGTGGTCAAATAAGTTCCTGAAACTTCCGGAAGTCGAACGATTCGAGAAATTGACGAGAAGCCGCCAAGTATTCCGTGATCAAAGGCAAACATTCGAACGCCCCTTGGTGGAGCGTTTTATGTACCCTAGGAATGTGGACTTTGAAGACGCAAAACTAATTCTTAGTTACTAGAACAACTCACTCGCGCTGGTAGTTTTGTCGGATCTAATGAAATTGAGCGACATTCTTCGCGATGAAACAATGTCAGGGCAATTGGCTTTGGTATGTCATAATAAGTTCTGTCATGTGTGTATTCAACTTAAGCCTTCTAGAGGAAATCATTGATATAGTTTCAAAGCACTTATTGCCTAATAGTTCAGAATTTAGCCTTCCACTTTATACGACCTAGGGTCCAGTTGTGATGTATATCCCTTGACAATTTCAATTAAATATAACTGTAACTGTAAAAGCAAAGAAAGTATGAAATCCATTCTAAGTTCTCTAAAATGTTTATTAAGGCGTGTGAATTTTGCTAAACCGGCTTGGCCAGCACGGCAAACTATTGTCAAAACCATCATATGGTGAGAAGGTACATATCTTGCAGTGGAAAGATAAAACCGGTGATAGGTATCGCTAAAGATATTTTTTAAAAGTAAACATTTTATATGTAAGGTTTTGATAGACTCCGAATGGTATCTCCAACTTTGAGTCCATTTTCTCATACTATGTCCATATTACCTCAATTTTGTATTTTCCTTTCCATAATAAATTTATTTTGTAAGTACAAAAAAACTTTGAATCCTTTTGAGCCAAGAAACTGTTAAGTTTACCTGTTATGAAGGTTTTCCTCTGAAATGTTGCTGTAATGCCTTCGAGCTAACATGCACTACTAAAACTGTTGGCGTTTAAGTTTCATCTGCGCGGTTGTTTGATGGAGTTGCTGCTTTTGGCTTGATTGTTGCAATTTGTGTAACGGTTGTTAAAATTTCACTTACTCTATTTCCGACTAATCTTAAAGCATTTATTATTATTGCCTGGTCCCTAATAGGGTAGGCAGAGAGCGCCGAGTGCTAAGTATCTATATTAGTACAGACCTGGCGTGATTCTTCTACATTCATCATTATCTTCATACAAGGATAGTATCATATTGTTTCTTTAGATCTTATTATATGTATATTATTTATGAGTTAAGAGTATTTCGAACTTTGACAATAACGTTAAATATACTTCAATTTCTTTTGCGAGCTGAATCGTTATCGCATCATCGATATAAAACACGCTATATACATTTAAAATATGTTTCAGTTTTCCTCGTCGCTGCGAGTATTCATAGCATAAGTACAACTCTCCAACAAACAACAATTCAACTTTCCGCGAAACATGTTCCAAAAGATCTAAGAACATTAATTATCTAATTAATTTATCGTGAAGGAGGAGGGAACACAGGTATATTAGTAAATAAATGCTTAAAACGTTGCCCACGTATGTTCGACTCATTATCTATTTTCCGTCGTGCGATGTTAGGAAGTTAATAAACTTAAAACAATATCGTGCCGTGGAGATGCGTTGTCAGAAGCTCCCAAACTTGAAGTGAAACAGGCAACGATGAAGTTATGCCCCTATTAAGGCATACAATGTGTCTAATGTAATGTTGTACGTTTGCGGTGCGTGAAGGAATATGCGGTGGAAATTAGACTGTTTAGTTTTCTTATTAAAGTTTTAAATACCCTAACTCGTTGCTGTTAATTCGTTGGGTTTTATTTTAATATATTTACATTGGTGTATCGAAGAATTCCTCAATATTTTATGTAATTTTTACATATTATGAAATTTTCACAATCTGTGATATTATATTTCTATCAAGAATTAGAAGCCTGGTGATTTATATTTTAGTTTTTCTGTAAGCGATCTGAAGTACAATTTCCTGATCCACACGTATCGATACCGATTGTAAAACTTATAAACGTTCTTAAGCAAAATATCATTCGTTTTATCAGTAAAGTGAAACATTGTAAGCGTTACTTATCTCCCTTTGGTTTTTTTATTACGGTAAAGTTTATTAACCTACGTTACCAGCGTGGCAAGCTTTGGGCTTTAAGCCCTGTAAATCTGAGCAGAAACCAGTTCATCAATCGAATAAAAAGGGTTTCATGGCACTAGTAATGAAATTCATCAATCCGTTTATCGTTCCACTATTGGACAGGCGTCGCCTCTGAAAAGGGCTATGATCATAGTCTATTGTAGCCAAAGGCGTATTAGTGGGTTTCATACGAGTCAGAGAAATGGATATAATATTCGGAAATGTATAAGTATGAGAAATAATTTGTAAGACGCTTTAATATCTTCGATGCATATGTGTATTGAGTGTCTGAAGGTTTATTTGAAATCACACCGTCACATCTGAGCGTTGACTGCATGATACTCAACACGAGCACGGTTGACGGGCTCCGACACGGGGGCAACATTTGTCCGTATCGCTTTTACCGAGCAAAAATATTTACAGTGCCGAAATATTGGTACACACTTTTAAAGATATTTCACTCTGTTAAATTCACTGGCTTCTGACGAAACGTGTCAGAACGCTCACAGAGTTTGCGAACCGACCTTGAAAGAATTGAAAATGAGATTTGATATTAATATAGATGTGTAAATATGTGGATCATTCATCAGCGGATACAGTTAGACGAGCAATGCTTAGTTTATTTTTACTTTCTTACTCATTATAGAGGGCACAAACAGACAGTGAAACAAACGGCCAAAGGTGACTGCAGTCTAAAAGCTGTCGTGGCGATCGTATTTGCAGACAAGTCCTGTACAGAATTCTATAATTTTTAGCTGATTACTATTCGAGGATGTAAGCTCCGCCGTGATACCTTTCATAAGAAGGACCTCGGTTAGCTCCATTTACGAAACATACATATTTTAAGCCGGTACATAGTTCAATCAATATTAATTTTCTAATTTTCTTTCATTTTAAGCGAACACGTTTGAAAGTCTCACCCCAGAATGTGGCCGCCCACTGGATAGAATGGGAACATTTAGTGATACGCCTCCATAATGAACTTAGCTGTGTTTGAGGCTTACCCCACTCGAACGGCCTGCGCTCGGAACGAGATTTAGTGCTAGAGCCGCTTGGAGTTCATCTCTATTTCATTTTGCTTTTTTCATCATTCGAAATGCATTTATTAAATAGTCATAGTTGTATACAAACTAAATATGTTTATGTGTATGTTCAATGTAAGTTCAATGTAAAACTCGATGGCCTAAATTTTATGTTTACTGGAAAACAATGTCTTTGTTATAATTTTATTTACTTCGCGCAAATTGCCTTCCGGGCTGACCACTTTTTACATTTTTATTTCGACACAAGCCACTCAGCCAATGCTGATTTAAAAAAATAAACCATATAGCTAACAGTAACATTTTGATTTTGGTTATAACCGCTATTTAGATCATTAATGGTATTTTTATAAAGCTTTTTATTTTGAAACAAAGTACCAATTATGAGTAGATATATTTTAACGAATTTAAAATGCTTTTTTATTTGTCACTGAATGTTATAATTATGATAAGTTTTACTCCGAACCCTACATGTAATCACAAATCCTATAAATAAATAGTTAACCATACATCAACAAAATATATATAAACGTACCACGTTGTGTTTACGAGAGAATCATTTAGTGATTCGCATTCATAATGAATATAATCGTGATCGAAACTTGGTCCATTTGGAAACCATTCTCGAAACTGTATTAGCGTTAATAAATCATTTGCCATTTATGACTTTCCTTTCATACATATTAAAACACATGTACGCACACTTTGAAGCATGATAATCTCTATCACGCTTTAAGTTATGCTATTGCGATCGAATACGGAAATACTGCCATATACTGCCATATATTGTTTCATAACTGCTACATACTGCCATAAACTGGCGTATACTGCCCTCATGTACTCCCGTCTCACGGACTTAGCGTTTGTACTATTTCGGTCGGTGTAGTGCACGTAGGTCTGTCGCGGTTACATATTGCAAGCGATAAAAGCGTAAAAGTAACTAACGCCAAGCAAGGTCGACTTATAGATGGGTGACTGCTAGTCGCAAACTTCTATCAGCGTTTCTGGTCGTCAGAGGGCAGGATCAGCAATAAATTGCGTTTTTGAGTCGTTAGATACTAAACGTTAAACTTTGTCCCAGGCCTTAGAAGCAATTTAGAAATATTTAAAGGTCTGCCACAACAGAGGGAAAAACGTATGGGCCAGCAGTGGGACATAAAAGGCTTGTATCCAGATAGGTCCGACAGTATGGTAAACTCATTAAGACACTAAAGTATTCAAACTTAGTTTTTAATGCCAACTGCCAATCGTTTTGCGCTTAGATATATACAGAGGTGTGAAGCAATAAACAAACGTCATCAGTAAGTTTGTTAGATACTCTTGTAACATAACAGTGCTCTATTTCTTTGTTGCTTAGTAAACATAATTATTTGTCTAATTTAATACGGTATTTCAGCTTTGTTCGATATGTGCTCTCTTTCTTCTTACGCTTCAATGGACACTAGCTTAAATCCATTTGTTTAATCGTCATCATCATCAGTTTAAGTCCACACTGGACACAGGTTTCATTAATGAGCGCCATCACGTCCTTACCTCGACTTGCCGCATCCGGCTCCTCTGCAATTTTATGTACTATATCCTCTATTTACATAATAATAATACTTTGTCAATCAGAAAAAGCATCAGTTCAAAATAAATGCTGCGTGTTGATCCACCTCGTCTCATATTTCTATATTTTAGGTCATGGTTTGTGTTGCACATTCGACCGTTACAACCCGGTCGCTATCGTAACTAAGTTATATGGAATTGGGGCTAGACCCATTTAGCGGCGCATGGCCTCTATAATCTGTATGACGTAGTTGGTTTTATTTTCTAATGTTTTTATCAATATATCAAGAGTGATCTGACTCTGATATGATTCATCTTGGTAATGGTGAATTATAACAATCTTTATGTAGGAATTGTAGACTGATTATCGTTTTGTCGTATTTGTTCACATTGTCGTATTTGGTCGTTGAACAAATGCAATCTCATTTGTGAAACGACCAAATACGATGTGTTTGTATTTTTATCATAACTAAACATTACATACTTATCGTTATCATCAACCCTTTCAGTTGAACATCGTTTATCACTTAATCTTTTTCTTTAAATATACATATGTATGTCGTGGAATATCGTTTGTATATTTATTATGAGAATTACAAAATTATTTTAAAATACCCATAAATGTAAATAACGCTACTGTTAAGACTATCCAAGCATTTGATAAATAGAAAACCGTCATTCGTTTTGTTACCTCTTAATCAGTTTTAAGGTGTTCTGTAAAGCATTCGTAGATTCTATTCAGGTTCGATGTCTCTGCTATTCATGATATCTGTCAACTATCAATTTCTAAAGTATTTTCGACAAATATATGGAAAATAATTTCTTACACGAAACAGACTGAGTGATAAACTACTCTTCAATACTTTTTATATATGTGTATAAATTAATTTTAAAAAGTAACATCCATTTTGTTTTATACGACATCATATTTAATTATCGGTTCCATACGTTTCATTTGCGGTGAGCATTTCATTTAAATGCTAACTAAAACACTCTGGTTTCGCATTTAAATTATTAAAAGGGACAATTATTTCCGTGTAATTACCTCCAATAATAGGCAGAAACCTCTTAAAACAGATGCAATTATGAACTCAGTGCAATAATCGTTCTGTCGTTCCAGGTGAGTGAATCTTCACTGCTCGAGTGCAGCGCCGGCCGCTATACAGCCGAAACGGTAAGTCTATTTCTAAAGAGTATTCGTTATTAGAATGAGTTTCGTGTTCTGCTATCCTATAGCAATTGGGATTTTAATAAACCTTTGTAATTGTACGTTTTTTAAATTAAAAATTGGTACTGTTATTTTACTCATTGGGGAAGGCCTATGTCCAGTAGTGGACTGAAATAGGCCGATGACGATGACGATGAGTGTTGTTTTCATTTAAATCTATTTTGAAGCGTTCGTTTTTAATTTGATATGTAAATATAATACGTTAGTCCATTTATTTCATTTTGCTGTATGAAGAGTGCTAAGTGTAGTAAATAATAAAATTCAAACAATTGCATAATAGAGACGTAATTGTGAACTTATAAAATCAATAGTAAGTAGGAAGGACGCTATGAATTTTCAAGACCAAAGCTTTTCAATGTTTTATTAATTAAAAAAAGAAGCGTACTAAATAAAGAGCAGTAAAATTAACTGCATATTGACATTTGAATCGGACTCCTTCGCGCTAATTAGTATCGCCTGATGAAAATAGGATGAAGATTAACAACGGGAAAGATAAACAGAACCCGGCACTGGGACTGTAATAATAAAATTACGATTCTTTTAATATCGCAGAATGTACATATTAAAAAATTTCCATCTTAATAAGACTAAAAAAGGAAAAACCATCGCGGAGATTCTGAGAGTTAATCAACAAGACTCGTAGAAAAGTATCAAAGGAAATTCGAAATCCGCGAAGTTGGCGGGTTTTTCAAACTCTCGTAACTACATGTAAACATTTTTTTTCGTACAACTCCGCTATTCATCCAATTTGTGAATACGATCCCGTCGGAGGGTGAATGGATGACGTTTAGACGGATGGATGTCCCATTATTATTTCGTGAATGTGACTCCGCGGGGCCCCGCGAGGCCTACGTGCATTTCATTACATTTAAGCTATTTTACATTGGGAACGTAATGAGATAAGTTATACATATGTAGCTGAAGTACTCCCTTATAACGTGCTTTACATCATCTGTGTATGTATTTTTTTCTATGGACTTGAATTCTTATAGGCGCACGCAATGGTATGAAGAGTGATGAATGTAAAAGAAGCACCTGAGGTCTGTAAGGATCTCATATGCGGATATAAAATAATAATAATAAGTAACAGAGTTCGAGGTATGCCAACAAGTACAGCCATTTGATTTCAAAATCGGCGGCAGAATATATGGTATGGTTGCTAAACTGTGTATATATGTATATACTTATGTAGAAACTTTATTTAATTTTTAATCCCACATTTAGATAAAGAACACATACTTGTGTTCATCACAC
>DWED01000049.1:0-16793 GCA_018245795.1 Protelbella ruficauda | reverse complement strand
AGGCATAATTGATGAAATTTTAGTCAACGATCAGTTGAGATATAATTTACGCTCACTAACAGTACGTGCTTCAACTGGAGCGCATCTCGACAGTATTTCGACATTCAGTATATGATGTCTTACAAGAACTAAACAAAAAGTTTCGACACGTAATTTTCACTGTTAACATATTGAAATGTTTTGTGAAGCCTATTCGTAAAGTAATAATTGAAACTAAAACAATGACATACACATATCTTAAGTAAATATTTTCTACTATTACCTTCATTCAATTTACAGCTAAATTACACCTTCCACCGAATACGACTGAGGAAAGCTCGCAAAACAGTGACATGGGCGATACAAAAAGTTTATCACCGCGGACCAGCATGTCGGAAACCTCTGGCGACACGGAGTCTCGGACCGACGGGGAGAGAAGTAAAACCAATTCGGATTTAAAGAGAAGACTCCGCTCCTCTGATGAACAGCTCGGAGACAGTCAGCATGCTATATTGGTAAATCATTCAGCGATCTAAACCTCTTATTCATATATATAGATTATTTTATGTATGTATAGTGAGAAAGCTCCAAAACGGATTAAAAATTGCAGAGTTATCATCGTGCATTGGACAAGTCATAATCCTGAATGGTACTCAGAACATACTTCTAAATTTAATTCAGTGATTCATACCTTTACTTATTAAATCTTAGTAAATATATGGCGTCAGTATGACTAAAAATTTTCTGAGAGCTTATACTTTTTAACTGACCAGATATAATTTCTAATTATGTATTGTTTTTTATTTATAAAAGAAATACGTCTGGAAAATTTTCAGGGCACTCCCACTGATTCCTCACAAGACTACACCCAAGACGCTCTGCCAACTCTATCCGACACCCCGTCCACAGATGACAGCATGGATAGCAAAGTGATACCTAGACTAGTCAATACCACTGTGCCTATGGACATCCTGAACGCGGTCGATCCGGACAGCTGGACGACCGCGGACGTGGAGAAGTTCCTCACAGTGAACGACTGCCAAACATACTGTGTTAATTTCAGTCAAATAACCGGCACCATGATGCTTCAGCTGACTAAAGACGAGATAATTGAACTGTTAGAAATGAAAGTGGGCCCCTCACTGAAAATATATGATCTAATACAGCAGCTCAAATGTAAGATAATACAACCTCAGAGCAGAGTGCTGACCTCCAAATAGTATTTAATTATTCTGCCATTGGATGCCTCGGAAGTGAGCTAGATACAATATTAGTGTGAGTGTGGTGCCCTGGTCGTGTATGGTTGCTGTGAAAGTGAGATCGGAAGCCAAACCATATCAGCATTGATATTACTCGGTGCTAAAAATCCAACTCTGCGACATATAGGAATTGATGATATAACTACTGAGTGCATATGCACTTAACATCTATTTATAGCACTAACCTCGGAATGTATGAAGACACTAATAAATCACATCTCGTTCCCGCCCTAGTCTACATTTTTACACGACCTTTTATGTACGTTGCATTATTCTGTTGTCCGTTGTAAATATTCTCGTTTGTTTTACGCATATTACAATCACAATTGGTCTAAGTCATATACTTTCTTATTGTACTGTCTGTTTTTTCAATATTTTGAATATCGAAAGTAGTGTGAATGACGCATTATTCACCATATTGCCTTACAAATCGTCTAGATAAATTGAAAACATTGAATAATAAATAAAAATTTTCTCGCAAGGGTTTGTGAAAATTAGTAAATTGAAATTGTATGAAAAATATTAGCTTGTTCTAGTTTCAATGTGGTGTAAACTGCCCTCTTGGTATAATTGGTTATGTTAATGTTTACCTACCAAAGTACTAATATTGTTATGCACTAAATCAAGGAACATGAAGTTACAATTGTAGTTTGCGGATCGGTTCGCAATCACTGAGGAAGGCTCGTTGCAGATGTTATGATAATCATACGACATTGAAGGACTTGAAGCAGGACTTATTAAATTATTAATAGTTCTGTTCCACTCCACAGTGTCCTATACTAACAGTATGTCCTAAAAGGTCAAGTTTTGCAATGAAATGGAATGTCTGCAAACGCTGTGATACTTTTTATATAACAGTTTTTAAATAATTTTTAATTGAATTAGAATGTTTAATTGTAATTATCGCATTTCATGATCCTTTGCATTATAATCGTGTCCATAATGTTAGCGAAGTAGCGTTAGAAGTGTTCTCTAATAGTCATTGTTTATAGTCAACTGAATTCCGATCGTCAATTCTTCGTTATCATGTACTGCGTCTTACAAAATAGTATAAAGTGATTTGTTACTTTCTAAACATATGTACTGGTTAATTGTAATTCATACTATAAGAAGTATTATGTATTTATTACCAGACTACGACAAGGCAAAAAGGACAGATTATTTTATATATTGCATGTATATAGGTAAAGTTGCCTTGAAAACTAAACCAGTAAATCTATTGTGATACATGGCAACATTTTTTTTAACATTGAACATGCCAAACAGGCAGAGAGGCCACTTGTTGGTAAGTGGTCACCGTCGCCTATGGATATTTGCAACTCCCGAAAAATGGCTAATGTGTTGCTGGCTCTGAAAGTTTTTTTCACGCTGTCACGATTGTCCAGAATGATGCTATGATGACGTATCAGTAAAAGGGTATATGACGACATAATAACACAATCAGATAACATATAAACACCACGAAATAGTTGAAAAGTGCCCATAGGCTTGTTTATATAGTTCGGTTTGTATTAAATATACAGTTTACAGTTACTACATCTAAGAAATGGTTTTAATTACTTTATTGTAAGTCGCTAGTGATTGTTACTTTACAGAAGAGTCGGTCGGTCGGTTATAAGGTCATGGTATACAACTCTTTCGTGACAGAACTGTCATTGCATGATTTTAACTCTGAAGCTCCGTAGACTGCCAATTCTTAACATTACTCGTCTTCAATATGTAATAGGAGCTGCAATATATTTTTATATAGCTGAAATTATATCTTACAACCTTCTAATTCTATGGTAAATAGTTACCTGATTACAATATTTTTTCTTAATTTTGATTATTTAATACTGAAAAAAGTCCTCTTCCCTTAAGGTTTGTTAAACTAAAAATTATACACAATATCAGATGTCGATTTTAACGATGATAATTCAAAAATGGCTCAGGCAATTGATATTTTACAAGATTAAATAAATTTATATTTGAGTTAAAAATGTTAGCTCCAATCGTCGCTAAGCGCGCTGTCCGTTCCTTTCAGACATCATATGTTATGATGCAATTAATGAATTCTTATTTTAACCCACTAAAGATATTGTAATAATTTATCTGTCATTCGAGCAATAATCATGGTATAATGAAAATGAAATTGTCTTAATAGATATAATAGTAGTTTAAAATATATTTTACACAAGGTTGTATTAAATTTATAAAATAAATAAAAATTATCTTGAAATGTTTAGCGTGTGTACAAATTGTAGTCGTGCGGAATATAAATGAATAAAAATGAGCAGTGTAAAGTTGGCCTCATCATCATTACAATATTTGTGAAACGAATCATTGAATAGCCGCGTATATAAGTGTCATTGTGTAATAAAACTATTTTCGTAAAATTTTACATGGCGTAATTTTTTTATATATATCCCACTTACAGCTGTATTCAAGATGGTAAAATAAGTATTTGCATGCATGTTCAATGACAATGTACTATTTCGAAGAAAACAGTTTGAATGTAGTAGTATATCATGAGGCCTTGTCAAACGAAAAACAATGTTTATAGCGTTTAAGCTGTTGTTGGTTAAATAGCGAAAATACCTGTCGGGTCTAGGTTCCTTCCATATACAATATATTGTCTACTTGTATCCATGCCTTCATAAAATGCATATAATATATAATTGCAATTAATTTATTTTATTTTCTAATGAACAAAAGATATGTATAAATCAATCTAGTACCTTTAAATATACATCTATATAATTTATTTTATGAGTATGCCTTTATGCTTGTTTTTCTTAAAGGGGTAGGTAGAAGAGTGTAGTACACTTCCACGATCCTCTTGTTAAATTCTACGTCCCTCCATGGAATAGGAGATGAGCTATACTACTCACTAATAGCCTATATATTTTTGCCGTGAAAAATAAATGTCATATTATTTCGTGTCTGGCTTTGACGCTGTTGTGACCCAACTTAAACGACTTTAGGTGCAGCTGAAGTCCTAGTAACTTTTATGCCTGATCACTCCAAAGTTCCCGCCAACTGGATATATATAACTGCCTCGTGGTCATCAAAGCTAACCTGTGTTGTACATGGCTTAGCTTCACATCTAGTCTGATTAACTCGAATCAGCAGTCTAAAAGGCTAAAATAGGGCTTATAGCTTAAAGCTATGCGTACACTGGTACTTTATATGTGAATAACACTGAACACTTATTTTCATCAAAAACAATTGTCTACTTTTTACTGTAGAAATTGCTACTATTTTAAATATTTCTCATAGCGTGTTCTTGCTACAATCTAACAACTTAGTGGTAAAATAACAGTTCTATATATTACCTTGTGAAATACAAGATGTTATTACCAGAAAAGACATGCTATCTTCATCGACTCCCAGTTTAAAATATTTTCCATATCGTATTTTTGTTTTCGGTACACAAATTTTAGGTAACTATGACATACTATGACAAACCATGACAATATGTTTTAGCACTATTTAACCAACAACCTTGTATAGATAAGTGAAAAGAAAAACTTACATACGCGGCCTACTAATTTACAGGCACATTCAAAAGATAAATATTGTGTTCCTAGTTACTAATTCATAAGAAATTAAGTTGGGCAAATAATGGGCACTGCTAGTGTTTAGATTTGAATGTTGGAATACTGGTATTAAACTCATTGGAAGACATTTTGGAGTATCATTTATTTTTTCTTAAAATATAAAAATATAACAGCAATAATTTTTAAAATCGTGGACGGAGTGGTTAATGTTATATATTCTACAATATTTTTACCAGTGTATATCTTTATTTAACGCCAAATCTTGTAATATTTGTGCTGTTATAAATCTGCAATAAAAGATTGTGCATTTAATAAAACCATTTCAGTAATAATCCTGCAAAGAATGCTTTTTTGAAAATGTGACCACATTTATTTTCAAGTTAATGTAATTTTCATGAATTTCTAACTTTCCAACAGATTGTCTATGAAGTTACATGTGACGTTTATTTTACAGAAATAAACAGAATTTTGCATAGCTAAATACGTATAAAAATATTACCTAGTAGTGTGCATAGGCACTGTTGGGGCGAAGAGTGCACAACAGAACAGATTGCCAGACTTTTGGGCGTGACATTTGTGATATTCCGAACACCAGTAGGTCTCCACCATCCCAGGTAATTCGTCTGTAATAACTAAAAACAAAGTTACCAGTTTAATTAAGGATTAAATATAGAATTGATCATATATGATACATACCAGTATATTTCAAAATACAATCATAACATTAACATATAGAAAAATTTAATTTAAATCTTTTATTTTATTTATTATTGGATTTTCCAAACACTTTTCAAATTATCAAGGGATGTGTTATATATTTATGGAAAAGGCTGATAAATGTAATATAAAAAAACATATACTGTGCACATTTCAAAACTGTTCTCTACTCCTATTACCTTTGTCTTCTCCATCTTTTGTTACAGCATCAGGTATCAAGTCTCTAGCTGTGGTAACATAGAAGGTCCTCAAAATGTCTATTCGATGAGCTCCCGACATGCCCCTGCTTTTCTGATTTACTGTGTGTAAGTGGCGGGAAAACACACATCGTCGCTTGTTTATGTTAATCACAAGGATCCTGTTCAAGTTACAAATGTATCATTGAATTGAATCTCATAAACTAACGTAACATCACACCTGTAATCCCTGAAGAGGTAGACACAGTTCACATCCTACTATAGAATAGGTGGTAAGTCTGTGGCCAAACACCGGGCACAGGTGCAGACTCTGAGCCACTACTAGAAATTTCGTGGTAGAAAATCCAATAGTACTCAACAAAGGCATTGAACCCAGGACCACTTGATCGGTAGTCGCGCTTGCAAACGCTCGACCAACAAGGCAGTCATAAACTAAAATGGAAATTATAACCTATTGCACTATATTTTGCATCTTCTAACCCCCTTTGGTTATTTAACAACTTCCAACAGTGACAAAAAATACTTTATCATGAACATAACAACAAATTAATTTTACATAAAGGAGATTATCTATAACATAGCAAAGTGAACACTCACCCTAATAAACAAGGTTCAAAAGTAATGCTTCCTGGAAAATTTCTGGGGTATACAAGTTTAGCTTCCTTTATTACTGCTGCATATCCTTCCCAACATTGTAGAACAATTTCATCTATTTGTGACAGGGCAGGTGTGGCTCCACATATCACCAAGATGTAAACATCCATTAACAGCTTACATGTTACTGCTCTGAATGCAATCTGAGGAGATAGCAAGAACAAAACATCTTGTGATATGACGAATCTTATACATAGGCATTGGATTCTAAATCAAACAGCACTTAATAACTACACGATAATGTTAACTTCAGCTACTCATAACAACCTCTGCTTGAACTTTTATGGGTAGTGGCATCATTGTTATTCAACAGATCCTTAAACAGAACATCAATCATTATCAATACCCAAATATTTGATCTGGGTTGGATTATATGGTATTAATTTGACCATCCTCACAGCAGGATTCACTGGCAACTACATAAACAACCTGTGAAATGATGTTCTTTAGTCACAATAAAAAAAAACAATTAGGTTCATTTTAGTGTTTTTGAGGTAGAAAAAACCAGTCAGATACAATCTTCTTTAAAAACTGAATGCTGAAATCTAATCAAAATAAAGATGAGTTTAATTATTTTGTACAGAAAGGTAAAAACAATAATATTTACTATTTGTTTTCAATTATTAACACTGAAAGTTTTAATATGGATACCACATTAAATTGGCTGCTAAGTTTTAGTTATTATTATTCATACTGTTTATTATAGACAAAACAAAATCTTACATTAGGGCTCATCCGAGGTAAATAAACAAGGGTATCCCTTAAAGGTGCACCATCCTGTGTTGCTGCCAATAACAACAGCAATCTCGCTTCTTTTGGATCTAATTCACAGAAATCTGAACTTGTTGCCACTAATTGTCCATGAATACTAAGGCATGCCCAGCGCCCAGTTACTTTCTCAGCATAATTATCCAAAACTGACTGAAACAATTGTTTGTCTTATTTATATCTATTTTGAATATATTGTTATTTAAATGTAAACTTAAGGGCATGTATTCAATACCAAAATGGTGGTTGCCTGTACTGACAAAGCTCCTTATACATTCCAAAATGTATGTCTTCATATGAAGTGCAAATTGATACCTTTTGTCATTTTTGCTAAAATTTTATTAACATTATCAAAGTAGTTGCAGAAGATATTTAAAATTAATGTAAACCCTCAGTTATAAGTTACAAATTAGGTATATGCCATATTAATTTATTATATTTAACATATATATCATAACAGTTATAACATATATAACAACAGGTATAACATATAAGTTATAACATATATAACAGATACAATCATAATTCTCAACACTAATGTATCACAAAATCCCACAATTAATAAAAATATTTTATATAGATTCAAACCTGTAACTGCTGTGCTTGCTGACACAAAACACTGGGAATGAGATCTAGTGTTAACATGGTCTGTGGCACTGAATTTGGATCCAATGACTCCAACAAATGATCAATGATTGGGTAACATTGCCTCAAATCTCTCTTTATTTGATCTAAATTTTTTAAGTTCTCCAGTTCTTTCTTACCAATACAGAATATCATTGCATCATAAATTGAATGTAGTAGTAGCTCTAACTCACTTTCTAGGCCGCCAGTTACAATACCAATGAGCGTAATGCTAAAAATAATAAAACCCTTTTAGATATAAGGTATAGAATTATATTCAAGTTAATATTATGTTAAAGAGGTCAGGTAACACAGACAAGGAGCAATTATATTGACAAGTTATTTAATACAACCTTTTACCCATGGTATCGCTCATGATTATGTCAACTTTGAACAAGTCACACATGAGCAATGAAAGCATGCTCATTTAGTTTATTCTTATCAAGAGGATAAGTTGATATGCTGAACTACCATATAAAGCTAATTTTTGTTGCCCCAAGGACTAACAGTATTTTTTCTAGATAATAGGTACCCTATATTCTTTTCTGTGCCTCTGACAATGTGTATAATCATTTTAATGATGATTGTTTGAGTAAATAAGTCATGAAAGTATAACAAACTCACATTCACATTTATATGATTGGTTAGGATTCATAGATGTGCTAAAATTGTTAAGTGGAGGGCATTCATTATTATTCATAATAAATAACTTATATACATATAAAAAATCTTAAGACTGATTTAATTCATTGTTCTAACCAATTGTTATCAAGATAACTAAACACAACATACTATAAGGATTACTTAAAAATCATGTTTTAAAATTTATTATGTGATTTGATCAATTTGTGTTACCTTAGTTTCACAAGCAATTTTGTTTAAATTAGTTTACATACAGATAATGTTTTGGGAAAAAGTAATCAATACAATATAACAAACTATTCAGTGTGATTTACAAAACTTCCCATAGTACAGTTACTCCTAAGCTGTGTCCAGCAACACATACAATAGTATAACAGAGTATGCTTCATTAATTCTTAAGTTTTTCGCAAAACATGTACCAACTGTTCTGTTACTGTAATATCTTAAATATTTTTTTTTTCCAGGATAGAAGTGTTTCAAAAAATGTATACCTTTTACAGAACTCCTTCCACAAGATGCTCCCATTTTCAACCAGTGTTTTAAGCATGGATAAGTTATGGCACTTGCTGAACATATTAATACCATGAAGGGAGGCGATTGTCGAAAACTGTATCTAAAAGTTACAAGAATCAGTGACAATGCGACGTTTAGATCAGTAAAGTAATTTATATAGATGAATTGATGAAATTAATGTTTATAATAATACGATTAAATTCAACTTATTATGAAGCGTTTTAAATACACACATTTTCATTATTTCCGCGTTTTCTTGAAAATATCGGCACCCCGCTTTCTGCGGCTATTGCAATTACTAAAACGGACATTTCTTTTGATACTGGAATACTTAAAAGCGATAATTACACCTGTACCATTTCATACCTGTTATCAATAATTATTTTGTTTAACAATAAGTTTAAAATATATTAACCTATTTGAATTAGTGCTTTGTTTATTTATGTCATATCCCATTGACTTTGACGTTATCAAGTAATACGTCATGTATTTATTATCTTGTCAAACTTACAACTAAAATTCCAGTATCTTAGAACAATGAACTGAACAGAAGAATATTATTAACATATAAAAAGAAACCGATGTCTTATGAAACAATAACAAACAATAAAATGTATAACTACATTGTCAATTTTCTGTATACAAATTTGCACGTTAATTAATAATCATTTTGACATTACCTAACGTTTCTTTGCGTTAAACATCATCATCATCATTCACAATATCTAGCATAAAGCGAAGTGTATTTTTGTTTTGTGTAAATAAATAAAGGCCGATGTAACTATAATATTCATTAACACCAATTGTAACCAATTCTATAATAAAGGAAACTTTCTAGTGGAAGTAAGAAAAATGCTATGGATATATTTTAAAATTTTTATTTAATAAAAAGTATTTAAAATACAACATGTGATTGTATAATGTACTCATATAAAATTATATAAATTTTATTATTTATGGAGTTTCTCAATAAGTACCAGCAATGCACACTTTTAGAATTTAATATTCGAGACATTGAGTTTAATAAATATTCCTTTGCAATATAACAAAAATCATTACCATTAAATTGTTCTTAATAAGTATATTGGTATCAAAGAACACAACTAATTGGCCCGTTTATATAAATTAAAAATGACAGCCGTGTAGATAAACTGACAAAAACTATGTACGTGATTTAAGGTACCTTTAAGTAAACAATGTTAAGTATTTGTATGATTTAACTAGAAAACAGCACCTTTTAGATAATAAAAAACTGTGATACAAATTGAGGAATGTAAAATCGAAAACGTAGTCTATTAAGTATTTTAACTTTTAAATGACATCGAGACAATTTTTAGTAGACGGAAAACATGTTATCTCTACGATAACAACACATAAATCAATAAAAAGCGAAGAACAAATGTTTGTTACAAGTTTTGCATGCATTCACCATCTGGTGGGTTTTCTACTGTGACGGTTTTTGGAGCATCTGAAAAAGACAACATCGACATAATTGGTACTATGACACTCGGTCTTTTGAAAGGTCTTCTGAAAGGTCTTCTGAAACTAGACAGAACTTATATTATGGGAAGTGGATAGCTGTAAAACATACATAAATAAATTACTAAATAGGTACATAACCCGTTACAGTACGTTACGTACTTATCTTGCTATTAGCTTGTTCTAAATATGAAATGGACGGCTTCTTCCTCTTTCTGTCGTTCTTTTATCTCTTATACAGTATATAGGCCTTACGTTATTGTTAAATAGTGACTGAGTGAAGTATTAGTCGCCTTAGACAACGTTTAGAACGCACAATGAAAAGCATACGACAGTCTGTTTTATTAACATCCAAAAACTTCTTTTTCCTTTAAGTTTGTAATGCAATTGAAAGATTTTAATACGTAAAATAACTGATATTATCCATCTAGGAAAGAATGTAAAAATTATTTCAATATTTTTAAATCATGCTTGTATTCAATAGTATAATAGGATAAAATAATATGTCCTTACGTAATAAAGTACGTATATAGCAATATTAATGTATGTAAGTACATATTCAATTTATGTATAACTTCAGTGGGGTCTGATTGAATTCTAATCTATTCTCCCTAAACTTAGTGATAAATTCAAAGACGTAGATACGTACGTAGATTAGGGGAGCCAGCATAAAATGTGTCCATCGAAAAAAAGAAAGCAAATGAGGCTACCTATCTCTCTGTCTCTTTCTACTCGCGCACGCATAGGTAGCGCTAGCATGAGTCATGCGTGAGTAGTGAGATAGAGCGAGATAGAGATAGGGTATCGCGATCGTTTCTCTCTTTCTAACCGTCGGAGGTTGCCGCTTACAGACAGCCGTATGTCTTCCCTACTCTATATATGTATAATATCTCTATGATTCTAAAGCGTCACATACTTTTAAAACAATGGAGAGCCACGATTATGTTGTCCTATTTACGAAAAATCGTGAAAAAGATTAAATATTGAAACAATCGATATCAATATAAACAGATATCGATATAGACAGATAGAGTTGAAAAGACTATTAGAGCGTGGCAACACTACGATACATCTGACAGCCGACAGGTGTCACCACGCGCGAACATCTATTTCACGCGACAAAAGCGCTCGAGAAATTCCAACCGACAGCCAAACTTCACGAATAAGGAAGAACAACTATATAGAAATATCTGTAACATTGTTGTGTTCATGTTTTGAAAGCAAATTGAAATATATACCTAAATGTAATAATGATTGTTAGAAATTGTGAATGCTATAATATAGCAAAGATGACATAAGTACAACCTATACTGTCTTCTTTGTGAAGTGGAACACAGTTTTATATAAAATATTCTACACTCAGCAATAATTAGGCCAATAATCGTAAGTTAAGATTATATTGTGGGAATTCTTCCTTTAATTGTAAATTAAATTTTCCTAATCGTTAAAATGTGACGTGGGCAGTACAAAATTATTTCTGAATAATAATTAAAGCTAACGGCGTGAAAAGCAATTGAAGTTTCTGCGTGGAAAGTGCGATCGATTCTGAGTTATTTAATGAAGAAACTTCAATTTGATACGGGAATTGCATTCACCTTGCAAACTTCACGTGCTTGGGTTGTCTGACAAGCACGCGATACAAATATGTGAACTTTCCAGATTTAGTTATAAAATGTTGCCATCTAAATAAACATGTAGGTTAATAATCAACTCTCTTAATTATGAAAATAGAGATATATACCTATTTACTCTTAGTAATAAAAATACCGATTTACATTTAAGGCACTGTATTTCATAATAATTTCCGTTGCACAGTTTTATTATTTTTATTTATGCACTGAATAATTCCTTCATATCATGAAACAACATGTCTGGGTTGGCCCGGTTCCGTCCGGGAAATTTAAAAATTTTCTTCCATTAATCTCAGACACCATGGTCGGGCCTCACCATTAATTTTTCCGGCCAGCGGTCCAGGAGAAGCAATCACGGCCGCTCAATGAACCAAGTTCGCCAATTACGCTCCTTTTAATGGGTGCTTAAATGAAATTTTCTCTAAATGGTTCATGGGCGCCAAAATTTACACTATGAATTTATGTATCGAACAATTCGGCAACTCTGAAATGTTTTTTTTTTTTTATTTTAACTGTGTAACAAATACAATATCCGTCACATTTATATATTTTTAGTGCCAATAATGATGCTGATGTCTAATTTGCAACTACTGGAAAATGTTTCAATGAAAACCAAATGGAAGGTGTTAATTTTTTTTTTAAGCCGATGACGACTTATGTGGACTACTTTTTAATTATCTATTAATATAGTCAATGCTTGTTCTTCTGTTTAATTTTAATTATAAAGTTTTGTTAAATGATTATTTCTAAAACTTTCTACCCTTTCTGCAACACGATAGTAATATGGCAGTTCTTGTTTAAGCGAAGCGCTGCAATGAGCGTTGAACGTAATATTATTTGTACCTCCTCTCTTGTTACTCCTGTATTAAAATAAACTATTTTATAATGGAACAGTATCTCCTTTATAATTTTAATTTGTTACAGATGAAAAAGTCCAAAACCAGATAGCTTGGTCGGAGCACCTGGACCCGCTGTTCGTGAACAACTACGAGATCGACCCGTCCCTGTCGTGGCAATACTACGCCTCATCCACCGGCTTCATGAGACGTTATCCAGGTACCTCATCACATAATAACCACACACAGATAGCCAGTGATATTCATGATCCGTTCTCGGGAGGCCACTTTTGGCCAATACTTTAGATACTACAAAACCTAATTCAAACAGTAATCTTACAGAAACAGGTCTTTAATGAAAAAAAATGGTGCTTTTACCAGCCCCCCGACGAGTCATCTCTAAACCCATAAGTAAAGAATGTCATCACAGAATTTAAAATTATAATTTATGTCTTAATCTGCTGCAACCTTTATGTTCTACATATTTTTCTTATAGCAATGTCCTGGCCGCCTGAGGACGGGTACTCACACCACGCCCGCGACTTCTACGACTTTCGTTCCTCGAACTGGTTTGTCGAGGCTGCCACATCCCCGAAAGATCTAGTTATCCTACTAGACGACTCCGACGACCTAAGTTCTTCATACCGACGTTTGGCTAAGGCGACTGTGTCAGCTCTGCTCGACACCCTGGGACCTAATGATTTCGTTAATATATATCGATACAGCGAGTCTGTTTCGGAGATCCATCCGTGCTACACCAAGATTTTGGCTCAGGTAATTATTTAAATTAAATTTGGCTCAGGTAAAATTAAATATAATAACCTTTATCTATGCTTCGGATACGGAACAAATATTTTCAATTTTGAATTTTGTTATGGATGGGAATCGAACTCACAACCCCTGTCTCAACGGTAACAATTCTAACCACTGGAATAGCAAGCAATTCTTTGTTATATTGAAATTAAATTTTTAAATAATCATTTAAAGCATGTATAAAAATAATTCAATTTATAAAACAAATATAATACTGAATAAATAAACAATTTTCCGACGGCAGGCATATAAAAAGTTTATTATATAAAATAAATGCCTATTTGCCTGCCTAAATAAGTCTAGCAGAGGTCGAAATTCGACCGTTAAACATTAATTTTAAGTCGGAGCGTTATTTAGGTTCTTATATGGAAGAGTATACCTCTGTAAATCTACTCTGTGCTACCGTTTGACCTCAGACCATGTGTCTCACATTGAAAGTATGAACGTAAGCATGAAACGTTTTATTTAATTAATTTAATGTACATTTAATATTCGTACATTTTGTATAGTATCATAAAGTTCGTACGTTATCATACTATACAAAAATTTTGGCTCTGTACACTCCTTTTCCAAAAAAACTTTGCATCAAATCGCATACTCCATCATGTGCAATGTTCCCAAAAACGTAAACTCAATTTCTCCCCACGTACTAATATATACATTATTATAAAATCACACATTCGCTTAATTTGAAGCGAAATAACGAGAACACCGCAACACATTATACCAACGAATAACGTATTTAGGCTTCGACGCCGTTATAACGATGCCAAAACCCGGCTTACTGGCTTAACTTTATCAGTAAATCCACGTAATACGTGACCTACGAATTTATTAAACAAATTGAACGAACGCACGAGTGTTAAGGCAGGTGTCACCGCTGACGTGTTTAAACATATTATAAATATGTACATATACATTTGTATAATAAAACCATTCAGCGTACAATGAAAATGCGCTTTAATTACATTATAACTTGACAATAATCGCCCGACGCTAATACAAGTGTAAAATGTGAAACCATTAGCGCTGAATTTTAAGTTTTGTACCACAATAAAGACTATCACAAAAGTTAAATTATTCCCAAAAAAATATTGTTTGTTTTTTAAATTATAAAAGCACACTTATAGTTTTTTTGTGAACAGATATGATGAATAGATACATCAGTCGATTAACTTTTTAATCTATTGTACACGTGTAAGTAATGGATATGAAGCGAGGAATATTGAATATCCAACTCGTCTCATATAGTACACGAACATTGTATGCCGCGAAACTTTGAAAACAATTCTGAATTAAATGTCGTCAGTTGTTGATATCGAAGCAACAACGCAATATTTTTATAAGAGTTCTGATTTTTAAATTTAAATACATCAGTCTAGATTTGTGCTCAGTGTTTGGCAATAGGCTCACCATCGATTCCATAGTGGAACGTATAATGTGACTAGTGATACGTGAAAGCGTACTACACCCCTCTGCCTACGTCCCACTTTAGTCAGGTTTTATACATCAGTACAGACAGTACAGTTGGTACAGAAACGATAACGTCATTTTAATAACAATTCCTATTTTTAAATTTGGAATTTAATATCGTCAGTTGTTGACGATGTCATCGAATTAATAACGCAATATTTTTATTATACTAAAGATGCTTAACAGCTAACTCTGTATCCTGAAATTAGTGGGCAAATGCAGATATCGCGTGCGGGCTACCGCGTTACGATACACATCTCGCCGTGATTAGTGTGTACGCGCCCTAATGGATTCAATCAAAGACGATTTATGCGTTCCATTAAAAGCGACAAAAAAACCATCGCCGTGCAATTTTAGTGGGTTATTTAATTTGTAGCACACACACACACAGAAACCTTAAACGTATGTCTACGAACGAATCTTAATGAGTTGATCGATTACATTAAAAATCTAGACGTATTCATTTTTTGTATAGTTATAAACTCTATGTAACTTTAAATAGACACTTACTTACTAAAACAGTAAATTAGATTTTGTGAATCCATATTATAGGAAAATGGGATGGTACTTACCTAAATAAATTATTATTTTAACAAGTCACATAAGGACCGATAAGCTTTAATGATGTACAGATCGGTACACAGCTATATCATAATATAGCTGCTTAACGGCAGCAGTTGCTGTAGGCGACGCTTTCA
This sequence comes from Protelbella ruficauda, assembly GCA_018245795.1. Lineage (NCBI taxonomy): Eukaryota > Metazoa > Arthropoda > Insecta > Lepidoptera > Hesperiidae > Protelbella > Protelbella ruficauda. The sequence goes on along the minus strand of DWED01000049.1, from coordinate 971 downwards.
ATCTAATCCCCACATCTCATACTAATATTCTTTTAGAACATTTAAAACATAATTAGTTGTTAAACGTATACTTATAGACGTTAATATATAAATGGATCTATACATATCTGTCTATTTATAACGTCACTCATTTAGTTGATACTATGTCTGCAAGAAACTAAATATACCAACAGCCAATGTGATAAATGCAAGTGTAAATGTCAGAACTTTTAATAGAACGGATGCTGTGGCTATACAGCGAAGTTTGCATCTCATATATGTGACAAGTTCGGCCCTAGTTGTTGTGATTAACTTGCTCGTATTGAAGATATATGAGATCAGTTGGACCTCGTAGCGATTGATCGACGTATGCTTTAAGGCTGCAAGCTGCATGAAAACATGCAGACATTCTTAATGACCGAAATGATATTAACAAAAATTCTATTGAGATCGTACCGGTGATAATCGGTGGGGCAATCAGAAGTCCAAGAAACCAGTGTACATAAATGAAAAGAGGAATGAATGTTGAAGAAGCACGTCAAGTCTATAAGAATGGAGATATTCGGCACTTGGTGTTTCCTACCCATCTGGTAAGGAATCTGACGTGACAATATAATAATAAGGAATCGTACCGTATTGCAGAATAATGATAAAAGGGAGATTGAGGTAAGGAGAATGATGAAGGAACTTGAGACCCTTAACGAACTACATATACATCATTCTCAATGTTAAGTTTTAATTTTGGCTAAAAGAACTTAAATCGATACTTCTCTGTTCTATTGGTCTCATTATACTTGGTATTGTATACTTCTAATGATGTCCTTAAAATGATAGTAACTTTAATAGGAAAACTAACAAACGTAAGTCACTTAGTTACTGTGATATAACTTTCTTAGCGAGACTACTTTTAATTTATTTAGCACAAATAAAATTACATAAATGATACAGTTCGAACACATCTTATGCAATTCTAGATCTCACTCTTTCAGTTT
>DWED01000048.1:0-16811 GCA_018245795.1 Protelbella ruficauda | reverse complement strand
AACATGAGAAACTTGTGGAAAATTTCAAGCAAATCGAGCAAAATACAGTGCGTAGTGTGCAATGTTGCATAGTAATTGACCAGCTGGTGCCGTTTCGTCTATATGCGACGACCAGTTAAACGTGATCTTTGTAAGTTGCAATTCGTTAAGCAACAACAAGGGAAAGGGGGTCACAGTAAAATTGTGATATTTAATAAGGATTTCAATGTTGCCTCGCACCGTTTTTGTAAACAGTATAAATTCGACGTATTTATTACGTACGCCTGCATCTCTACATAACAAATCGAGGGGTCGTCTCTACAATTTTTTTATGAGTGCGCGCAACAAACGACGCTATGTTTCTACGTCCATGTGTTCTTCATATGCGATGTATATCCGGCGTTATTTAAAATTAAATACAACTTTTTGCTAAATTACGATGTTGACAACTTAGTGTACCTTTCGAGACGTTAGACAGTTCCAGCGTGGCGGCAATTTGGCTCCGTGCCCATCGTACGTCGACGCATTGTAATTCATTTGATGCGTAATATCATAATATTTACGCGTTCGAAACGCAATTTATTTTAATCGATCAAATATACAAGTACCCCGATAAAATGATTTAATACAATTTTACCAAGTGTGGGCGGGGTGGTAGCAACAAAGTATCCGGCACGAAGGGCCAATTATTGTAGACCACATTCTCTTTAGCAAAAACGAGCGTATCCCACAAGGCTGCACGCATTCTATCCTCGCCTTGGGTGGCAGCCGAGCAGTCTAGCACGTCGACCGCAATTAGTATGCGTTTGAGTGGGTTGCGACCGACACAGACGCAGCACACACACATGCGCAGAGCTAGCGCTCACTCCTAGCCATCCACTTAGAAACTTTGGAATCTGATGTTTAATTGATGAACTGCCTTATCGGGAGCCTCTCCGTATCATTGTATCTGTTTGGATTGTCACGTGATTACGTTGACACCATTCGTTGGTACGTTTTAATACATTCAGTTCATTCATATGGTTTGCGACTCGTTACACGCATCTCGGCTGCATGTTGAAAGTAGCTGGTAAACATATTTTGTATGAAAAGATATATGGTTTCCATTAACGTTAAGAGTATGGCCATATTGCAATTATCTTCCTTAAAAATACATTCTTAATTTAAACATGTCTTGTTTAACTGTATTGGCGTCAATCGGCCAGTTCTCTAGAATATTCTTTAGATGTAAAAAAATTATTTGCAAGTTTAATATTATAAAAGGTCACTTCATAAAGTCTACAAAATTTTGCAATGCACTCAATAAAGCTATAACTCTACAGTACATTAAAACGGACCACACACCGTTGTCGAGTTATTTTTAAACTCATACTGTAAACCAGATTGACGATTGCCTTGGGTTCTCATGCGAAACTCGATCGATATAATAACTTCATTACCAAGCCGAGGCATGAATCAAGCGGAGATACACGCCTTGTTAACGCTCAAAAAGGCCCGACTCGGCCACACAGCGATTTTAAAGGGGAAGCGTCGCGAAGAGCTAAAGGTTCTGTATGTTTTACAGATGTCGTCACTTTAGCTTTAATACATAAGTGCATGTATATCTAATTGTGTTCGTGTGAATAAAAACTCTTTCTTCATTTAACTTTTAGTAACATGTTAGTAAAATTGTTTTATGACGACAAAAACAAGTGAAAATCTAAATGAAATCAGCATGTGTTCTATTACCGAGGTTCTATTTAAAACGATTTACATATCAACTAAAAATTACTCTGCGACTTCATACTTATGGAAAAAAGGATTTATATTTAGCGCAATTCCCAGAAAGAGGAACAGAACGCTAAAGAACAGGTTCCATGTCGTGATACAGGAAACGTTCCCACGCCTACTGATCCATTAATCCCACAGGATACTTGGAATCTTTGAAAATAGCCTGCAAATTGTATTGTAGTAGTTAGACGTTGCAGCGCTCGCCTTAATTAGTACTATTGCCGTTTAATATACATTTTAATTGTATAATGATTATTGCTAAAAAATTCAGAATGACACAGTGTATTAAATGTAAAAGTAGAATTGTACTGAGTTATATTTAAAGTTACGCACAGACGTGATTACAACTACATATATATACACTACAGATATAGCTTTGCAATAACTTTTGTATCTGAGTACTAATCAATCACTCAAATTGTCATCCTTCTGCTCCAATGACATCCATCATGAATTAAAAACTAAAGAAAACTTTTATAATAAACAACAATATTAAAACAGTTTTAAAGCATCCCTTCGGGGATTCCAGGCGTGATGTTACGTTTTTTTTGTTACGTTTTTAAAGCATGCGAATCACCTGCATTCAGCCCTGAGATTAAAATAGGCTGCACTATCTAAGAGTCTTAGCTAACTCATAGTTCAATAATGCTGGCTGGTAAAGTTATTAAACCAGATTACATTTTAATCTCAATTACCTCAAAGCGGAGCGGAGGTGGTCCGAACTGGTCAATTGGCCCATTATATTTACACTTTATAGCTACTTTACTTAATAGCTACCACAGATTACTTGTTATGTAAGGATACATTTAATAAATTCGTTCTTATTAATCTGTGGCACAGCTTGACATTTATTTGTTATATCGGTTGACAAAAATAATATATTTAAAAAAAATTGGATTATTCATAAGTTGTCTGTTATACCATCTCGGTAATCTATTATGTATCACATACTTATTACATATTTTTTAATTTACAAAAGGCAATACGTTTTCGTATGGGTTTATTTATAAGGAGTAACGAACAAACAAGCCAGGTTCCGAATACTTTGATAAATACATATATAAATCAGCGCCATCTATCTCCTATTCTTATCAATTATCAACCAAATTCTATCGTAGATTTTATGGACTCAATCTTGTTCTAACGTCATTTACTGTTACAAAAGTTACAAAAAGGTTTTTGATTGTTCGGTTGATAATTTTGTCATTCTATATTATTATGCCATGTTTATGTACATAAGTAATTAGTGTAATTGGTGTATAACCGTACTAATTATTTCAATAAATAAATAAATGGAGATACATAAATCTTATTGTCTCTGACTTAATCAAATATTAATATGTATATAAATATAATACAAATTGATTTAATTCGAATAAGAAACATCAGTTCCATACTAAATCACAATATAACTGTCTTAAACTGAAGTCCACAGACGAGGTCGTGTCTAGCATCTGCAAATAGCAATCATAGCAATAGGTTTAACTCGTTTTTTGAGACATGAAGACTTTAAGACTCGATCATTTACTCCAAGGGATCAATATATTCGGTATACTATAGAAACGCATGTTTCAAAATCGTATCTTTATTTCGGATGTATAAAGATACATATACGCAATTATGAAACATATTTTTTATTGATTTGAATCAAATTTCACTTTTCATTGGGCGATTAACCGCTATCTTGTAGACTTGAAGAGTGACAGTATCTCTTCGTCACTGAGTAGGCTTAACTTTCACTGACTTATCAAAAATTTCGTGATCATTACTGTCGCTTCAGTATTTCAGCTCATTTATGTAAATAAAAGGGATATATGAAAGTAACAACGTTGTTTATAAATTTATAATTGAAGTTTCTATTCATTAAGCTTTGTTGAACATAAAAATGTCTGCTACAAAAAGCGGGCTGAGTGCTACCAGGTACCAGCTACCAAGTAGCTACCATCAGACCGCAACGAAACTGTCTACCTGTGAGACTTCTATGGATTTCATCTAGTTTTCAGCTTTTGCAGTTTACGCTCGTAAAATCAAACGACTGACATATTCTCATTAATCAAGTTAACCTCAATATTTAGTGCGAGCCAAATTAATTTTTTGGCCCGTCTAATAAGTACAAATTATATTATTTTAACTTACTTTTTCACAGCCACCGAATGTCTAAATTGCAATGTGAGTAATGTCGTGCTTATTAGATTTGGCGATGTTACTAGACATACATAGTATAATCATAGTACAATAGTGACATGTGTATATGTATGTGTCCCGCTATTTAGAATATAACCGATAATTGTAACAAAACGTAAAACATTTTGAGATTTCTTCGAATAATCGACTAATTATATAAACGAATTACGAAATTGACAATATAACTCGTTACTTTAATAATGAAAGTTTATAACAGCCATAAAATATACATTAATTCCATATTTCTGATATTTAATTGTGTGTAGAAATGTGTTGATTCATTATTTTATAATCTCACCAGGTCTCTTGCAGGCTTAGTAGAGAATGGATAAGAAATTATTTATACGTTCAGGAAAACATCGAATTTACACCCACAGCAACCGTACATTGTGCAACAAATAGATAAAGTGTTCATAATGAAACTTTATAGACTAGCAAGCTTCCTTCCAAATGCAGTTAACGCAAATCAATATTTACATTCGTTGGTTATAAGTTAGAGAGCACGGCACTAATCGACGGCTTATGAGCGATTTATCGATAGATTACGATCGGTAAATTGGTGGAACGGTCAAATGATCTTTGGCAACTTGTAAAGGGATTAACCCGAGTCAGTTGCGCGCGGGAAACGACTGTTCTATATCATAGACTAAGTCAATATATTTATGCATTCCAATAATACGATAAAAACCAAAATGTTTAATAAACTTTGTAACAGCCCATGAAAAATTGATATTGAAGTTTGTGTCAATTTGATTTTAATCGTATTGATATTAAATAAGACTGTCTGTCCTTTCTAAGATCGATTACAAATTTGTTTTAGCCAATTTACGACGCCCGTATCCAGTCACCTAAACGCTAAAATTTTATTAAGATTTGAAAGGTGACGCATTCTAGCAACCGACCTCGAACCATTCTCTACGAAATAGATTGTTAATGTCGATCAATTTGTTTAATAATAATAGTTTATTGATCTTTTACTCAATATATGTATTTGTTGTTTGTATAAAAAAAGTGCATTTTCTGTGCATATCATATAAATTTACTTTAGCTTTTATAAAAAAAGCATGCCAACGTTTGTATAATAAAATAACGGTATATTATAACGCCAGAAAGTGTCAATTAAGATTTTATATTATAACAGCGCTCGACTTTTAAAAGCCTGGGGTAATTGTATTTTAATTTTAATTGGGATACGAACAGTTACTTTATACTGCTCGTATAATGGTACCGTTTCAGTTGTCGTTTATTTGTTGATTTTTAAATTTATGTATTACATGGGCATATCCTATCATTCTTAATTCATTACTAATAAATTTTTTTTTTAATATTTATTATTACAAGTAACCTATCAGTCCATCACATACACAATATCCAATGTTACAAAATATTGCTTTCCAATTGACGTAACAGAAATTACAACTTTATGGAGGCTTTAAAATAAGTGGCGGTTTTCGTGAGCCAACCATTAAACAGTTTACCTTATAGCAATGAAATATAAGTAGAGATGGTGGGTAGGTCCAAATCCGCGTCTAATATTGTGACACAAAATTTAGTTTTCTTTAGTTATCATAATGTGACGCTTTGAATCTTAAAGACTTCAAAATTGCACCAAAATGACAATACTGATAAAGATATGAAACCAATCGGTTAGGGATTTTAATTGTTTGATTAGTAATAAAAATGACCTAGTGTTTGTTTCTTCCCCAGATGCATCTAAGCTCGTTGCAAGTAGCGGTGGCGGCTCTGTTGACGCTGACGCTGGCGGCGGCGTCGCCTGCGGGCGCTCCCCACCACGTCGCTCGCCGCTCTTTCTTCAACCTCCAGTGCAAGGGCGTGTATGACGCCGCCATCTTCGCACGCCTCGACCGCATTTGCGACGACTGCTACAACCTCTTCCGAGAGCCCCAACTCTACACTCTATGCAGGTATTTATCTTTACTTTATACTCAACTTTTTCAACGAACATGTGGCGTTTTTCAGAAAGTATCAACGTATTTAAAATAGTTACAAAAGTTTAGTATTTGTGACGTTTTTCAGGCCGCAAATAAAACAAAAATAAGTTAGCATTTAAAATAAAACCAAATTTATCACATAATACGTCATCTTTGGTACACGTCATAGCAGGCGATATGCATACTCACAGTTAAAATTAACTAAATTGTTATTTACAAGAAAGACAGGCAACATTGTTGAGAAAACTATAAAAACGTGCTATAATTTTATGTTGCTATTATTTTGTAATATTAAAATTTAGAAAGTATTTCGCATATGGAAATAGAAAAAAATGTTGGTTACAACTATACTGGTTGAAAATAATATCAAACACTAGCATTATACATACAGATATATATTTGAATAAAAAAACCATGAAATGAAAAATATCAAATGTCACATTAAGACAGTACAACATTCGGAATTTAATTTGAGCGCTTAATGACAGTGGCGGTTATGCGTAATCTTATAATAGTTCAAAAACAAGGCATGTAATGAAACAATCATAGGGACATAAGTATTTTCAGTCTGTTAACGTTGTTCTTACCGTTTACTTTCTATTGACGAATCGATAAATTGTATCAATTACATTTTGACTTCCATAAACTATGTCTACCTTACTTGTTCTAATAAAAAGTGATGTCACTGCTCAAATTAAATTCCGAGAACGATCGTCAAGTAATAAATTATCCATATTAAAACATGTTTGATTGTTGGGGCACAGGAAAGACTGTTTCACGACAGATTACTTCAAGGGCTGCGTCGAGGTCCTGCAAGAGACCGACCAGCTCGAACTCTTCAAGACGTATATAAAACAGTTACACGGGGCGGATCCTGGTGTTTAGGTACCTTTTGAGTTTAAATTTTTGGTTCCTCCCTTCCTTCCTGGACTGTCACTGCACTAGGTGTCACACGTACTGCACTAGCAGTTACTTTATAATATTAACATAAAAAAAAATTTGGAACGCAATTTGGTGTTATATAAAAGTAATAACATTATTAGGCTGCTAATCATACTACGTGGAATCTTCTGAATTTTTTCCAAAAAAAAATGCTTGATTTAATTAAAATATCTTATTTATATGAAGGATATTATTGAAGCCTGTTTCCACACATCATATTAATTTGATACATGCAAACTGAATCGTACACAATTATAGTACTATAAGATCTATAAAATTATGGTCCAACGCTATATTTCGAAAAGATGAAACCTTTAATTATGATGCGATAAACAAGACCATTAGGATTAAAATTATGTTTTCATAGAAATCGCACACTAATGATTCTGCAAACAATATAATGTGCTTTAATTATTTGCATATATTTGCAAACATTTTCATTTTCATTATTACAACCTTTAACAAAACGTTTAAAATCTGCGTAAAATGGAACGTTCGAGGTGACAGCGTTGCATGTTCTATCCACTTCCTTCTTTTTTGAACAATGGCTTATGGGGCTTACGTTTTCTCTATTTCTTCTAAGAATCTGGATATTGGGGGGTGAAATTTGAACAAGCTTTTTCAGGGACTTACCGCATAGCACCTGCATTATTTTCAGCACTATTTCTCCTACTATTAAACTCTGTTGCAATTGCTTTATGGTTAAATGTTTTTAAGATATAAAATTGTGATAATTACGTTCCTTTATTTATAAGTTACGTAACATGTACCGTAAATAATTAAATATTAGAGTATGGTAGTTTTTTCAAAATAAAAGAACGTGATTAATTTTACTTATTGTTATAAATAAACCCATTTAAAACCCCTATATAACTTTTGCAGCTAAAAATGAGAAGATTCGCAATATCACCACAATGACGATTAATGGGGCTTTTTTTCGCAAATCCAAGATGAAGAAATGCAATTATATTTTTTATACGGAAAATATATTAATATGAATGTTTTTTAATCATGTTATTATATTGGTATAAGAGGTATTACCCTGGTTAAAAGAACTGAACTTTGAACATTAATATGTTAAGACATTAATATATTAATACGTTATTACATGAATATAGTTCAGTTAATTATTACCGTTTCCAATATTCTATTAGTCTACATAAGGCCCGTATTAAACTTTTAAGTTATAACTATTAAACTGTTCCGAGTTACTAACTGAAAAGTGTACTCATATAATCCAAAATAAACGCTAAAGATGCGAAATCGCCGAAACTCAATGAAGTATTATTTAAGCAAATATAAAATCATATAATTGTGTGTAATATTGTGAATATTTCTTATTAAGCAAATGTAATGTTTTTATGGCAAATAAATGTCTTCAACTACAATTAGCATATACTTTTATGTATAATGTATCACTGTAATAACCGCATGTTACTATAATAAATTATTAACACATGTAGTATTAAATTTCAATACTTTTTAGTTTTTATTATTGACACTAATAAAACGAAGCTCTTGATATACATATATTAATATAAACTATAACTATAACTTATTTATATTAACTATATTAGAGTATATTTTCATTAAATCGTAACAAGTTATAATTTATATTATTTCTATAATTATTAGATATATCTTTTACGGCATTCTTAGTTTGAAATTTTAAGTTGCATGGTAATAAGAATGGAAAATAGTCAGATAGCTTTATAGACTTCGTTGAATTTCTTACCTACAGATAGTAAGCTCATTACCCGTTTTTTATTATATTCATTTTCAGATTGTAAATTGTAGTTTTGAAATCTAAACCTTCTTAAGACTGTTTTTATATTATTTTATCTTCTTTCATAACAAAAGTTAACTTCTCTAAATGACCGCTATTATTGGGATTAGTAAACTATTTTTGATGTGGCTGTGTAATCTAATATATATGTATAATTTCAGGTCGAAATGTTTCACTACGCCCTACTTCAAGGGTTGCATGGAGTCTTTGTACCTCTACGACGAGGAGGAACAGTTAGATCAAATGATCGACTTCATCGGGAAACGCTAACACGCATACAGCCAGCCCAACATTTCGCGCCATTTCTTGACACATGACGCCATCTTGTATAACCCAACCGAGCAATTACACCGCCGGAAACCACGCAAACACGTACAGCGTACGGTAAACATTAATCCACCGCTTTGCCATCAAAAGCAGAAACGAAATGTCAAGTTCCTCCAGATTGACGTCTGCTTTCTATCCTCAACGTATTCTAGTCTTTAACGCGACATAAAATTGTTTATGTTTGCAACTAATTATAATGTTATCATAATTTGTATTAGATAATGTGTATACAGTGTTAAGGACATTTATTATATTGTTTTAATAGTGAAACATGCACATTTGTGTTATTATGTGTTGTAAGCTTATGCGAGCTATGGGAGTGTAAAGTACATTAAAGATTTGTTTTAATAAATATTATTAGATCACCTCCTAGAAATAAAAAAAAATGCACAAAATTTTGAGGCAGAAGTTTTCCTGGATTCGATGCTGGTCATCTCATTACATTCTGTCTCCAAAAATGTATTCACGTAAGATTGTCAATTTTAACATACATTGCGACGCATTCCATATACAGTATTTAATAAAATCTACTTACGCTTTTTATCTAAACTTTTTTTCTATCTTACCACATTATATACTCTGTTTGCAATGACTGATGGTATGATGGTAATGTATTACATAGATTGTCTAACATAAGCCCTACTGTAGCTCTATAGTCTAATATTGAAATCACACGAGTGGCTTAACCTTATGTATTATTTTGTCTACGAGTTCTTTTTACTCTTTATAGATTTAAATTGGACACATTGTATTTAATTCCTTTTATTCGGTTAATTTCGGCTACGGATCGATAGGGCAGGGAGCGTTGACACGAAGATTATATATTTTAACTATTTTATCAGTATTTATTTATTTTTTTCTGTGAATTTTTCTATGAGCCTCTACAATAATTATATTTCATTAGTTTCAATTATCATCATGCATCTTCGTATAAAGTCGTTCCCGCGTTATCGATGTGGGTACGATGAGTAATTTAATTAGTTTTTAGGTATTTAAAAAGATTTTTTTATATACATACTTCCGAACTATTTATTATTTTGTTACTTTTTACGTATTATTATTTATTGTGAACGGTATTCCTTGCAGCCGTGGAGATTACCAGTGGTATTTTGTGAATGAATACAACTATCTACTCAGTCGAGTGTTTCTGACGTTTATCTATTAAGTTGCGGTTTATACTTATTTGACTGTTTATTAGTTCCACCTGAAACTCTTCTCTGTGTTCGAATCTCAACGTTTTACTAGAATTCTTTTAGCGTTTCTTTGCCTCGCTGGTTCCGGTTTATGTTTAGCCAGTACTTCTGAGGGATTGCGCGACATTCATATTTTAGATCTACAACAAGTAACCGACATACTTATTTAGACCTATAGTTAAAAGAAATGGTGCCAATTAAACTCCCAAGAAAAGTAGGTTTAACGAATTTAACTTATGGTAAACGCAAGATGTTTAACGATTTATAATAGGACCTGTGAAGTTGAATAATTATCTATATAAAAAGGAAATTATATTGAATTATTGAAAAATATTAATGTATTTGTATAAATTTTATATAAAACAGCTAAGAAACGCTACGGGTTCCATGAAATATATTACATTTGAAAATCATTCGGCTATTTCATTGTTACCCCTTTCAACATTTGCTTTCCCTACTCCTATCTACCTCTGCAGAACATTTGGATATTCAATAGTAAAAGAACTCATTTGTGGAAATAAAGTGCAAAAGTCCAATTTGTTACAAGTTATTTATTTAATAATTACGTTCAATATTTAAAACAACTTAATAATATTCACAATGTTTGACAATATTTTTTTGAATCATATTGTGCGCATCACACTGATACTTTCACCACAGACAACCAATAACTATTACCATTTTAATGCCATATAAGTGACAAAATATGGATATGAATAGTTCTATATTATTTTAATTTAATCCAATTTAACAAATTATTGTGGCCTAATACATTAACAGGAATATTTAATGGTAATTCAATAGCAATGGTGTTACTGTATCCATGGAATAGATGACATTAAAAAAACTACTTTAGTCATAAAAACATAACGAAAAATAGTTATTCATTGGAATGCACTAGCTACGTATATTATCCATAAAGCATATATAAAACGAGGCGAATGTTACAGACTCCCTTTTTTCATATTTCAATACTATTTCAGTCTCATACACACATATATGGGGGAGAAACTATGAAAATACAATCTACAAAATATTTTAAATGTATCTCTCATATATATAGAAGGAACTAAGAATATACATGTAATCTTACTAAAATGCTTTATGATATTTTTAATCTGTGCAATCTACCTCCGTCTACATGAATTATTCTAGTTCATGAGGGTAGATAGAATGTACTTTGAACAGTATGTGTCCACCAGCCGGTGCGAGCGCACCGTACGGATGCGCGTTGACGTACGAGTAAATTAATGCTCGTAGCGAACATCAAACTGACCGTACAACGACGCTTTTAAAAATGAATTACACACCGTGCTCTACTGTAGACTACAGGATCACAATATGTTTTTTATAAATGTTGGTTATGTCTATATTACTTGCCAGTTACATAACATTCTAATACTACAAACAAACATTATACACTGTATAATTTCACTGTGTCCAATTTCAATTTTACTCTATATACGGAGAAAATTAAAAAGTAAACAATTTTTGAAGTCGAATCGTCGAAGTCGAAAGTCGAAAAGTGTCAAAATGATATTTTTCTATTTTATATTTACACTTTATCAAGTCTGACATACCGCAGCTGTAATATTATTGTAAATAATCGAGCTATGAAAAAATCTATTTATAAAATTAGTACTATTTCAAAATTAGATCCGATCACATTATACTGTGTACTGAGCCTTAAATAAATCTTTAACAGTCTTTTAACAATCACACTGAAATTCAGTAAACAAGGGAGATGACATAATCTCACATTATTTTCGCCGTTTTTCCGCTAGATGTCACTTTGTGTGCTAAAAATACGTTACAAATTAAAATTCAATGCCTCGAAAATACACTAATATACAATACATATAATAGAATTTATGGGAAAATAAAAACTCCACGCTTTGCATTGACGGAACATATGACGGTGAGTTTTTCATAATCACAAACATTTTTGGATATCATCAAGAAGTGATTATAACAAATTAATTTATGCGTGTGAGTTTAAATGGTGTTTTAAACAATCGTTTCAATACGACTTTACGCTTCCTTTATACAAAATATTAAAAAAAAAAAAATTAAACCTTTCAGTGTGGATAATCAAAACAAAAGATAACTCGCTTGGCGACTACATTACATCTTTACATTTATATTAAATAGTATACGTGTATTAAAATGATAATAATGTTTGGCGAATAATCAACAAAACAATTATTTTACTGGGGAGATATACAATGGATTAACATTTATAGTGGATGACGTAAATTATCGTGAAAAAATATATGGGAGCGGGCGACAATTACAACTACTTAAGGCTAAGAGATAGGATGATACTAAATGAAGGTCCATACATAACGCACAAAAATGTATGTAAGCTTGTGTCTACTGTCATAAAAACACTAAATGAATTTACGTTGCCCTTCGTTTATAACGGTCACGACAATCCTAATTACAATACTTACATGTGTATATAGTTATGCATGTACACACACACACACAAATAGCTGAAAAAAAAATTATAAATAGAGCACGCTGCAAGCAACAACTGCATCAGAGGGAAAGCGTGTTGCTCGCCACGTGATGCAAACTAAAAATAGCATTATTTAAAATTATCGGTCGATAATAGTGAAATGCAATATGTATCCGAATATTTTCAAATTAACATAAGCTACAAATAGAAATGGCACTATAATAATAATGTTTAAACACTGGGGTTTTATCCTCACAATTGCTATAAAAATAAAGTTCTAACATAGGTATCCATGGCAACAAATATAACCAACCATTCATTTATTACACACACGCTAGCTGAACATGATCATCATCATCATCAGCCTACTCCCGTCCACTGCTGGACACAGGCCTCTCCAATGGGACGCCACTGAGCTCGATCTTCAGCTCTTCGCATCCAACCACTGCCAGCCACTTTGCGTACATCGTCACTCCACCTAGCTGGAGGGCGTCCTACGCTACGTTTGCCAAGGAACTAGTTAAACTTGTTTACGTTTAGTAGCTGAACGCTCATACATATACTCAGATATAGAAATATATAGATACATCCGTCGTTCAAACTAGTTCAAAGCATTAATTACATTTTAAAAATGGGAATAACACAATTTTATTAAACACAAAGCTCTTAGCTTCTGACGAGGTACGCGGTAACATCAACAAGTTAACTTGCATATTCCATACATTTCGGCTCATATTAAACTAGTCACTCTTGCATAGAACACATTTAACGAAATAAACATTGGAAATGAATTAACACAGTTTTTAATAACCCAGTGGATGATTATTAGGAGGCGTTTTGCGGTTCATACAAAACAAAAATGTTTTACGGAATAAAATAAAATACATTTAGATGACTACAGTTTCATTAGTCTTCATGACGATCTATGCACTCTTATATAAATATGTGTTCCTCCATTAAGCCTAACCGTATACATGGATTTTTACGAGGACGTTTCACGTTCAGACTGGGACATGATAATATTATGACAAGGATAGCTAAACAGCTGAAAAAGTTGAAATCTGTTTTGATAAACCTCAATAATGATAAAGGGTTGAACTTAGAGACAACACGGGCTGCTTTCCCAAAACAAAATTTTCCTACTTTTTCTTAACAATCAAGCCTAACAAGTTAAAAAGGGTAGAATGAAATTGCCTGGCAATTGATACAAGTACTGATGAATATGTATATTAGCAATTTCGTTTATTATTATTATTTCTAGGTATTATTTCTAGGTATCGTTTATTATTCTTATTTTGAGGTAGGTGCTCAATAAATGTTTTTAAATTTGAATAATCGATAAAAAATAGTCCAATGTAATGTAACTATTGTCGACTGAGGCGTTCTGTTGGCACGGCTCTCACTACGTAACGTCAATTGCGCGTGATTTGAATATTATTATGAATTTTTAAGGCCACACTAAACCATTCACACGTCGGATAGATGAATGATTCTCTACAATATTTATATTACTACGCATGCAGTATGTAGTATTATCATGCCAATGAAGCGGCAGTTGTGGTAGTTTAGAACTACGTCTCCGGAGTACTGGTGTTCAAATCAGGAGGTGCCCTCCTCTTGCTTTGCAATGTGATATCAAAAAGGTAAAAAAAAATTAATTAGGCGATACATACAACTTACACACATGGATATTCTTCATCCTCATCATCATCATCTTTCTCATGAATTCCATGTTGGACATGTATCAAATGAGAAGGGTAAGGCTATTATTATGTCACGCTGTACGAATGCAGATCGGAAGTCTTATAAGCGTTAGACTATATTTTAGTAAACATACATGCGGGTAATTTAGTCACGCTGTGTTTCTCAAATTCTGCAGCGTATAATTTAAAAAAGCAGTGTAACAAAATCTTAAAAGAAATCTTTAACTACTTAAAGTTACATGTGCATCCGGGGATTCGAACCCCGGACCTCCGGAGTCGAAAACTACAAGCTGATCTATTACTCTGTCACCAGTGCACAATTGGTACCTGAGAACATTCGAACATATGAGTATTGAACCCGAGCGTTGAAGCTTGTGAATTGTTTTGGTATTGTCTTCTTTTCAGACCTGTTTTCAAGCAAAGCATTGCCACTTAACAGCAGAAATCTATACAGCTGCTGCATGTAAATATTTCCAATCAATTCATATCACACGCAGTTGCCATTAGTGAATATATAACTGAACACTAATTAATGGTAACGTATCAATTATACAATGTTACATTACACCAATAGCTTAATAACCTTCTGGAAAATTCTAGAACGTTCTGGTCGAATCTAGAAGTCATCGAGGCAGAAGTCGAAGTGGTCGTCCATTGCTTTGATCTGATCGCTCGAGAATCTCAAACATTTCGGACACGTGTACACCTGCAAATTGAATAGTGCCAAATGTGAGATAGGAATTGTTATGAATAGGACTGATTCCATTAAATTGTTTAAAACATCGATTAATTTCACACAACAATCAGCAAAACACAGCGTTACAATATTAGAATAAAAAAGAACATTGCAAACCAGTCAACAAAATCAGTCTATCATTAATAAAAAAATTAACCAAAAATGTGCTGAAAAAGTTTTACAAAAGAATTATTTAATTTTAAGTAAATAGTTACTTAACATAGCATAAAAACACACAAAAGTAGCAAGTCGTAAGAGAACCCACATGTTTAGAGTTAAATTAAAAGTACCATCCATTCTTTTTCTCATTAATCTTACATATATAGTCTCTCTACTATTCTTTTGATTGTAATGAACATAGCTTTAAGACAAACGTTTGACAAATAAATAGTTGTCTGGTAGTCCTTCTTAGTCATGTAGAATTTATACAAAACTTTTCATTGGAAAAGTATTATACTTTTGAACATTGTAAGTAAATCTTAGAAAAATGAATTTAATATTAAAATTACATCACACAATTCACGTTGACATGCATTATTAGTGCGAATCGATTTTATAGGTTAATATAATAGAAGTTTCATATCAAAAGAACACACAAAATAAAATATAAATATACCTTAAATACAACAATGTTTCTTGATACGTATGGAGAAAGCAATATACGCGAGGTATGAAGCGACGGGTTAAAAATAACCATATATTAAAAATTAATTAACACTTGTATTGTAAATATTATACACGTGCATAGGTACATATGTATGCATATAAAAAGAATGGTAATATAATATGTGACGAGAACTAAAACTGTGTTGACAAAATGGCTTTCCCGGCGACTCCCTTTGTTTACATAATATTAACAATTTTGTTTATTATGTATATATTTTTTAAACAATACAAGAAAAGCATACAAGTAAAGGAATTCACATGACACATTTATAAAAATCATATATTTATATAAACCTCCTTATCGTCTCTGAACAGATCTGTCGCGACAGTTACTAGAAAGTGGTATTATTTCAAATAGTAATAGTGATTTGTTGCAGATTTGTCCAATCGTTTCGATTATATCGATATAACAAATTCCAATAGACATTATCATAGTTTTAATCTACCCACAATACAATAAATAATCACACATTTCGATAATGTGTAGCTAACATTAAAACAATAAAACTTAACAAAATGTTACATTTTTAATAAAAATTTTGGCGGCACTCATACAGTTAAGTAATTGAAATCATGTTTCAAAATTTGATTTATTTTACCAATATTAAAAACAGCTAATATTAAAAGTAACTGCAACTCATAAATATGAGACTGATGACATATATTTAAACCATCGACGTGATCAAGGGATATTACACTATTTAAAGAACCTGAGAAAATTGCTACTTCACTACTCCACGTTTTCGATCTCTTGAGGTCAAAAATGCCGCAAAAATATTCCAAAAGATTGGCTGTTGAGAATGTGTTAAAACATTTCAATATATTGGCTGTCGAAAATCTATTAAGATCGTTACAAGAGATTTGCTGTTGAAAATGTGTCGAAATTTTGCAAACGACTGCCTGTCGAAAATGTGTTGAAAGTCGAAAGAAATTGGCTGTCGAAACTGTGGCATCAAATAGCTGGAATTTTAAATTAGGATATGAATACATTTATATTTTTAACTAAATGCTAACAAAAAATACAATGTCAAATACTGGAATTGCCTTAACTAATAACTTGGGTCCTTAGCCAACTTAAAATCACAAAAGTAAGCAAAACAAATAACATTTAA
>DWED01000047.1:0-16823 GCA_018245795.1 Protelbella ruficauda | reverse complement strand
CGTTTCCATTTTTGGGCGTTAGGTTGATGAGTTCTAGGTTGACGGCTTCTAGTGTTTTGGTGTCGCCGTTCAGCTCCTTGGTGTGTCCGTTCTGGTGCGGCTGGTTGGACGCGAAGGAGTCGTTGTGGTTGGGGTCGGCGTCGTCGTGCTGGTAGGCACGGTTGTCGAAGCCCGCGGGCGAGGAGGGCGGCGACGGCGGCCGGTGCTGCGGCCGCGACGGCTCCCGCGGCGACGCCGATCTACTGTGGCTATCCATTACTTTTGGAGCGGACTGACATCTGTAAATAAAGAGAAATAGCCATTTATTATTCACTTTTTATAACTTATTATTGTGATACCTTTATGATAAAGTTATTACAATATCACTTATAACCTATTTCATGGTGACGTATAAGATATTTACGCGGAGAATCGTGGGAGTGTAACTCACTTCTCTATCTACCACTTTAGGAAAAATACTGGGAAGATGTTATGTTATGATAAAATAGTAACAAAGAGCGAACTTAATGTCCAATATAATTATCCACCATTCTACCCTTGGTAGATAACATTACCGGTGTAAAAGAATAAAAGTAAATTAATTGAGGCAATATACATGTATTATTTAAACATACACACATATACACGCAATACACATTAATTATGTATACATTTACCGTTATACATATATAATGTACAATTTTAGTTTATTCGAGTAGTAAGTGTATGATACATATGAAACGTTCCGTTTTATAAACTCTAAAACAATCACATTAAATTCGCGTCAACTTACGAAATACTCTATCAAATTGAATTTCTACAATAAACACAACGAAAACCATAATCATTTGACACACATAATGTGTTACGAGAAACAGTCGCAAACATCGAAATAAGCTAGATTTTATACGTGTCAAAACATTATATTATAACAATCTGTGGAGTTGCGAATTTCTTAACACCTGAACACGAAACGCATCGGTCACGGCCCAGCGGCCCCCGTCTGTGCTTCCACAACAACTGTGTAACTAACTTGTTCTGTGCTAATAATAATATACGACAAAGCTGGGCGCAATCTTGTACACTTCACGGCAGTTACTGCTTTGAAATATTGCACGCGGTGTTTAGAGTTATACGAGTAGATTATTGTATTGGCCCGTTGGTATGGCGGTTAGTGAACCTGATTGTTATGGGTCGTGGGTTTCATTCTCATTTGAAGGAAATGTTTCTGGAATGAGAATGAGTACCTATACATTGTGTATTTAGAAATGTATACATATGTATATAGTTTATCAGCTGCCTGGTTGCCATAGCACAGACTCCCGAGACAGTATTATTCCATATTCCTAGACATAATCTTTATGACTTGAAAATAATAAAAAATATGATATGAAAATAATACGCATGGCTCTACCGCAAACATGAGTTGTGGCGGTCCTTTCTAGTTCTTTTTTAATCAGTTTCCGGTTATTTTTAGGAACACTGCTAGACCAGGAAACTAAGATTTAAGTACATTAACTTTTATAAGAAATAGGGTGGTGATACTTGTTTATTTCCTAACGCTATGTTGTAAAATTGTAAGTATTTTTGATACAAAGATAAACTTAGAAATTAGGGCAGCAACACACATTAATTAAATTTCTTCAAGCACATGTTTTCGTACGAATGCTGTCTGTAGGTATCGAGGTTTCTAGAAGCTTCTAGAAGTGGTAAAGTTAAATTTTTGAATTGCAATAACGGTTTTTGATACCTCAAACGAGATGTAATTGGTCCGTTGACCTTCTGTTAATAGGGCTGTGCCAAAATAGTTTTAATCTAGCCGTTAAAGTCTGATAGTTCAGTATTTAAACATTATAAAAGCGATAACACATTTCCTCTTAGCTATCTGTGGACAATTTAAAAGGTATTTTAATTATCTTAGAGCAATAAATTTAAATGTCATCAACGGTCTATATATACATACGTAGTTTCACAAATAACATGACGACTTAATCTTTGTAGGACGACGGATCTCCCCTCAGAATGAGAAGAATAAATGGGATCGGTATTCACCGGAACAACAAGTTATATTTAAATTACAAAATGAACATAATTTTGTAAAGTTGTGCACACCAGGATTAGAACTCACGACTGCTGGAGCGGACGGCTCAATTCTGAAATACTAGTTTATCGCTGCTTTATCAAACTTTATTATTATTATTAAATCGTCACATCAGATTCCTTATGCGGTTATCGGGCACCGAGTGAAAATATCCTAATCAAAAATATTAACATCCAAGGGTAACGGCTATTTATTAGGTTTTACTTAACAGTAATAGCACAAATTGGGGAATTGCCGAGAGCTGGCAACCCTGCACAAACCAGTGCGAGCACGTCGCCCGCCGTCCTTACTCCACATACCGCGAGGCGAGCCACCTCTTACAAATGTATTAAACGCTACTAAACCACACGTCCATACTAATATGCAATCTGGCTAATTTGATTATTTCATACCATGCTAATACTAAGCCGGTCGAACCCGCGTACGTGTACGAAAAGAGTAATGATAATAGAAGCAGTAAGGATAGACATATGGCACTCGGTGATCTTCAGATCGGTTGCCATCTCCTCGTCTGTTGTATAGCATGGTATACGGGTAGGTGAAATTGGCTTGGGTTCTTAACTTGGAGGTTGGAATACTTTACAGTTCTATAATGATGTATATTAGTTTAGTTTTCCTTTTTGTTGCAACGAAAAGAATTGTATCAATAAGGCCTTTCTATATGATTATTATTTTATCACCATTATATCATCACGACAGGTATTTACGAGGCACGCAGAGAGAATCGATCACCATATATCTCTATCCTTACAGATTATAACACATTTTATTAAACGTCAAATACGACATTAAAACCGAACGTAACGCGTTCTAAAGTTTACGAAAACGTTCAACAACACAAAATGGAGATGAGCAAGTATTGACTTAGCTATCGCAAGAGTGTGCCGAGGATTGGTAGTTACATAATCATAATATCGTAGTAACCTTTAGAATGAGTCTAACTGGATTCCGAACTCAATGAAGTGGCGTAATGGCACTGCGTTGGGCGAACGTCACAACATAACAGTATAAGATGCTGTAGCCTTAAGATTTAAATATAAAAATTCTTTGCAGCCAGCTCATGTCAGTTGTAGTGATCACAAAGGTTGCTATAATTGATTTCTCTCATTACTGTCGTAATATTTACGCATTTGTATGTAAGATCAATAGTATACATAAATACATACATATATGTTTATATGTAGATTTGGTTACTTCAGAAATAATCTAAAACTGATTAGTTATATTTATGTGATATCTAAACGGGTTTTCGCCTAAAATTCTTGTTTCATCTTCCTTTATTGAATCATGGTAATTTTTATTTTAATGATAGACCTAAATGACTAGAATAAATTTACTTTTTTTACATCTTCCTTTAATAAATCATGATTATTCTATTGCGTGTTGCCATAAAAATTTAGTTATATGAATATCTAAGGTAACCTTTGATTTAAATGTTGAGATTCCATCGGATGTCGTAATAACAATGCGTGAGTCAAAAGTCAAGAACTTAGAGTAAGCTCAATTAGGATTACGCGCCATTTGCAGAGTGAATCGTCGTTTTTGTACATGATATTACTACGTTCAGCCATTAATGGCAGCACTTGTGTATGGTAAGAAATATTCATTTGTTATTTATTGATTTTGTTGTTGATTGAGTTTGTTACAATGATTGGAAAATTCTTTTTTATGATAGATACATATATTCGTGTTTTAAATGTTTTATGTTATTTTTAGTAATTGTGTATTAACAACCATGAACCATGAACCAATTCAGAATAACGAGTTGTGGAAATAGACAAGAGTAGAAATTATTTACTCTTTGATTTTTTTCTCTTACTAATAGAATACATAGTTAACTAATCTAACTAATAAAATAATTAATAGAATGACACAGAGGTGGGGGAAGGTAATAATAAAATTAACATCGCTAATGGTTAAGTACGACAAATGTGATAACTGTAGGTACTAAACATTGCAAATCAGATAAGATAATTTTAATACAAGTTTTAGGTAAAGGAAACAGTGAATGACAAAATAATTAAATGAGTTCCACGGTGTGCATTTTACAACAATGGCACATAATAAATATAAAACTAACAGCCAAAGAAAAAAAAACAAATTTGAGTGGCCAATGTGCCGGAAGTACAGCGGAACTGTAACCTTCAAGGTGGCCGAGCTAGAAGTCAGGTGACAGGTCCACGCGAAAGGAACGGTCAAAAAAATACTTGATTTTGTAAGATTCTTATTTGTCCAATATTGTACTTACCAATTATTGTATTTATTATTACTGTATTCACTACAATTATAACAGATTTTTTAAATCGTTATGTTCTAAACATTGAATATAAAATTAAAAATCCTTTGTATTTCGTTGAAATCCATCGTATTTCTTCATAATGTATTACATATACTTAAGTCTGCTAACTCACCCTTGGTCAGCGTGGCAGATTTATAGCCTTAAACTTTCTCGTCCTGATAGGAGATCGGTGCTCAACAGTGGAGCGATAAAAGGGTCGATGGTGTTTTAATGCTACTAAATCATTGCACACAACAGACAAAAAACAAAACAGAAAAACACTATAAACTAGCAGAAGAAAGTAAAATAAGAACAATGGGAGATATCGTTTATAGAGAAATATATTCAGACACGATGAAGGGAATAGTTTATTTACTTTATATCATTTTCATTTATTAAGGATAACAGGTAAGGTAACAGCATTGAAGTGCATACAATATTGAATTGTAAAGTACAGATTGGAGCCAATAACATCTATCCACTGAAGTATTAATGGGTATTGACAACAAGAGCAATATTTTATATTGCATATTTGGAGGAACCATTTTTCCTAGACTAACTAAAAGGTAGAATTGTTATGGTTAATTTAAATTAAGAATACATCATTAGTTTAACCGGCGCGCGTGTACGAAGAGAATTATGAAAATAGTCAAAGCAAATGAAGTACATAAAGATAAAGATAGTTGGCACTCGGTGCTATCTGCCTGTCCCATAAACAAACTAACGTGATTATATACTAATAAGGATACATTAAACGAGTTGAAACAAAACGTTTGTACAAACACCAAGAATATTGCAATAAACGTAAGACAAGGTACTGTAGATGGCTCATAAACCCGAGTAGGTACAGACAGTTTGACGACGGAAGAGCAGCTGGCCGTCAAGGCTGCTGGCCAGGTGTTCATAAAACGTTAAAGGAGCTTTACACATCATTGCATTGAAAAAATAGAACCAGTGGACATCCAAGATGAAAGTCTACTTGTATATTATGAGGTCTGGTTATTAAAAGTTGTGCTATCAATGTCACGATATATATATGTTTAAGGATATTGTTTTTATTATTATATGTTCACACCAGGTTTTTTATGGAGTAGGCAGAGAGCACCAAGTGGTAAATGGTTATCTCTATATTAACAGACCTGATACGCTTTCTCTACATACATTATTCTATTTCAACTTTATTTATATTTTTTACCTTTTTGTCAGTTTTATGCTGGGCGCAAGTCTTCTCTAGGAGTGAGGCCGTTGTAACTTATGTTAAGTATAAGTCCGTCTTTATTTTCCATGTATGCATTGTAATGTAAAAATAACAATCAATGTATTAGTATAATACGTTAGGTTCGAAGAATAATTACGACAGTCATAAGGTACCGTGTTATTGCAAAAAACATAAATTGTCTATGGATTTTCGTGACTCTTATTAAACGTTAATTGGAAACGTGATAATAATATTCGTTTCCTCGCATGTTTATATTATTTTCTAGTATGTTCTGGTGTAAATTGATTATATAGCATTTACTGCTTGAAATATTTATCAGTGTGCATTCATATTTGTTCACATTATACATATACATGAACGCAACTTTGTTAAGTTTTCATTTCGAAATGGCTGAAACTACATCGTTGACATTTGGTATGTAAAAACGTTGAATCCCAGGAGACGAATGAAATAAGGTTTAAAGAAAGTGGGATGTATGAGAATTAGTTTGATATCAATGTGGACTAGGGTGCGAGTATCAACCGTTCTAATACAAAACTAATACAGAAGCAATACCGTAATTGAAATTATTCTGATTTAATATAATTTTTACATGTTTCGTTCCGCCTTGTTAACTTGTCACCTTGTTTTTTAGCTAATGGCAATATTGAAGCTACATCATTTTTTAATGGGCAATATGTTTATTTTCTTTTTCTAATTTTAGTGTAGGGTTGTATTTGGCCATACCTATTAATAACACATTGTATTTTTACCTGGTTCGAGGTGAGGTAGGTCGTCGTCGTCTAACAGGAGAACCGACCACCATGGACCTAGTGTAATAGTAGCGGGCATGGCTCGACCTTGAAGTCCGCGGTGTTTTGCGGTAACGCCCGCACCGTTCCGAATTCCCGCCACCCGGCATTTTCTCAACTCACATCTCACCGGTTAGAAAGGAACGCACGATTTGACATTTTTTTTTTTTAATTTAAGAGGAAGTGCCCGTATCGATTCTGCCAGTAGAACTGACGTGTGCGCGGACCGAAGACGATCGGATTTCGTGTGACGAACACAACAATCATGTAAACAATAATATTGTTCTGATTGTTAGAGAATATACAGCATGTTTTGATTTTTGAAAAATACGTTTTTCAATCGTAATATACTCGTACATATGTATGTGCCATAGCAAACAGATATTTGATAAACTACATGTATACATTTCTAAACATATATAGATAATTTTACATCCAGACACATAACAAATATTTGTCGTATTTATGTCTTAGGTGGGAATCGAATCCCGAACCGGCTCAGCAGTCAGGATTGTAATCCATTGGATTAACAGGCGAATTGATGACGTTGCGTTTACAATTCTATTACAGCCTATAATGTTAGCTGGTTAATATTATTATTACTAGATACAAATCATCATTATAAAATATTTAATTAATTATTAATTAACATTAATAAATAAATAAATAATTTCTGAACTATAATATATAATTTATGAACAAGAGATTCAATTGTTTCTTATATGCGACTTAATTAAAAATTAAAAAGTGTTTAAGAATCATCAGTAAACCCTGTAGAGCAACAGCATGTAGAAAAATATTTTCAACATCGGTGACTTCACGCTAAAAGAATAATATACATCACTTGTCGCTTATTATGCGGCCATTCAAGAAATAGCGTGTGATGCCTCAACAGTACCATTCGCCTATTAAAGTAGCTCGCATAATACTATAAATATAGTTCATAAGATCACACAGGACAATAGAGCCGTCCCTAAGTGCTGCATTGTTTGAATCGTATGAATACTGCAGTATTTTGCACACAATAATAGCTCAGCACAAATATACCATCGTTTCGTTATTGTTTCATTTTTGAAGTACATATTCTTGTTTTTTTTTTGTTATTCTGTAAAAAGTTGACAGTTGCTTTTTTAAAATTTACGAGTGGATAAAAATAAAAAAAATAATAATAAAAAATTTTAAAATAAAGAATTTAAAAATAAAGAATATGCGGAACTATAGACAAAAAATTTTGAAGTTATTGTTCTAACAATGCAATTAGATATTTAATTTTTGTTTACCAGTTTATGCCGGTTACTTTATTAAGATTAATTAACAAAGAAAACAATTGGTTTACTAATAAGTCTATTATTAATCAGCTTCATTAAGCAATTATATATCCATAAACCTTATAGGAAACCGCTTATGGTTGTTGTGCCGTAAATGTAAACTAGGAAACGGCAAATGCAGTCAGCGACCGTGGCGATTATTACGAAGGTTGACTGTAAGAGAATAAATAAATAAAACATTAACGATCTATTGATGGCGCACCTTTAATTTGTGTAATGCAGGAATTCCAGTCATCTAGTTGTGAAAGGCGAGTCTTACGAATACTAGAATAACCGCATTTTGCGTCAGCCTTCGGTGATGTTACCGCGGTAATGTTTATTAGATCTAATGTGCGAGTCGGTACTACGTAATATGAACATTTCGTTTATTTAACAAAATAATAGGATTAAAACAGATGAAATATTCATCCATTTTGTTTTTTTTTTATGTTAATTTCAATGCCTTTTTTATTTATTGAAAAAAATTATTATATTTGCAATATTTTTATAAATTCGAAATGTAGTCGATATTTACAAACTTGAAATGCATTTTTAGATTTTTATTTAGGTTTTTTTTTTAAATATGATCATTCTTATCAACCAGTCCGCTAACATAACTATTTAAATTACCTCCTATTTTACAATATGGTACTCAGAATACATGAAGACTTTTACCTTCAAAAATAAGATTCAAAGCATCTGTTTAGTATTGTTTACTATGATAATTAACCAATCCTTGGTTAAACGATGAAACAAGACGTGTTTAAGACAATTAAAGGCCAGCTCGCCTTTCATCTCGTTCCGACCTCGTTGTTCTATCATTTATTGCGAAATTGCTAATCATTTTGCCTTTTATTTTATTTTATATTTGCAGGAAATGTTTAATAATTCAGTACTATTCGAATGATACAATGCTAAAACATGGAGTATCGTTATTACTTGTTTAAAAAACCTATTTTGTTCGAGCTAAAACTTGTTTCTTTTTTATTAAATCGCACTTGAAATGAGGAGTTTTTAAATATGCATGATGCTAACATAAACTATTTAACAATTATTAAACCATTTAAAAAAAGTAAAGTACCAATTCAACATTTTATTATTATTTTAATAGTTATCTTGCATTATTTTATTTACAATTAGTTTAATTTACAAATGCTGAATAAAGAAATACCGCCTAAAATGATATGACCATAAGCACCTCTGTTTATATAGAACATCGCATAGACAATAAAAAAGAACAAGTTATAATTAAGCATTTGGAACGTCAAGTTTGAACGAGTATGTGTGATTTGAAGGCCGTTGGAACAGCGAGACACTGAGGGACCGAGAGATTTATTATTGTTCACGCTCATTGGCACAGATGCATTCTGCATGAATCGTCCGAAACTAATCTTACATGCATGTAACACTTGTGAAAGTAGACTCGAGCCATCAATAAAAATGTACCTCGTCTCCTTTGTGTGTTGCTTCGGCTGACTACAACCGAAATTACACTTTCTTTGAATGTCACTTTGTAACATCACAGGTGAAAATGATTTACTAAAGTACATTAAAACGTAAACTGCCGTAATGTCTAAACGATTTAGACTGTGGCGTTCAAAAATGCTTCTTTATTAGAATTTTTTTGATAGTCAGGCTGGTCATTTTTGTGTTGAAATTGGATGAAATGTATTTTTCATATTTCGCCCGGCAAAAAGGCAACGGTCCACCATTTGCAACATCCAAGGAGTGGCTAATGTGTTGCGGGTTGCGGGTCTCTTTATCTGTTATTTATATAATTATAAACGATTTAATATTATTTAAAGATTCTCAATAAAACCTTAAACATACTTCTCGATAATAAAGGTTTGGTAAAGTCAAATCATTAGTCATTTTTTACCTAGAATTGGATGAAAAGTGGTATATATGTACATATATGTATAATATGTATCGGTTTATTAATATCTTACTCAAGATCTTTTTTAACTTACCTATTCAATAAACATTTCGATTTATGTATATGTCCATTTATAATTTAAAATGATTTTGTGTAATAAATTCCCTGACCTAATATTATAATGTCAAATTTGGTGAAACGGAACGAAATAGAATAGTATAAATTGATAGTAATATTATTTATTATTCGTTTATTTAATGCTTCAGTTCTATTTGAAATTTAAATACGAAATATATATGTATGTATAAGTCAGTGCCTTTTCCTTAACGTGATTAATTCAAAATGATCTCAAGACTGAAAGAACAAGTAGGGAAAAGAATTTATCGTGAAATATTATGAAAAAAAAATTTATTAAATATAAACGATTAATGATGAAATGTATCAAAATGTATTATTTCTATTATAAAGTTACGCCAGGTCCTTTACGGGGTAGACAGTGAGCACCGATATCAACCTAGACCTAAACTCAATTTTAGTCGTGCTATTGACGTAACGGTTATAGTAAGTGTTACAAACATCAAAGCTTTATAAAAAGTTACCTCATTTCCAAGGCATTCGGCCATTGGTCCATAGATAAAAAGTCATATTGCATATTAACCAATTTCGCCAAGGTCTGAATCCATTACCTAAGATTTAGTGTTTGTTGTGACACACAGACGGATTGCCTTGCAAGGTTATTTGATTCCTCGGATAATAATATAATTTTTATTATTATATTAACACGCCAGATTCTTTCCGGGTAGGCAGATAGCATCGAGCGCCAAATATCTCTATTCTTACAGATCTGACATGCTTCCATATTCATCACTCTGTATACACACACGCCGTTTTTGGCCACTTTTGACTCCATCATTAGTTAGTAAGTGACCTATTTAATTAAGATAGGTGATATTGATTGTTTCTGATCGAAAGATTATTGTATGTAAATTAAATCCATAATAATGTCATTACCGAATGGGATTTTCAATTAATATTAATAGCATTAATAATAATATTAATAGTAAACTAGATGAACACTTTCAAAAAGATGATTAAAAATGACGGCAACACAGAATAGTAAATTTGCGTTAATTTAAATTAAGTAACCGAGGCACTTGTTGCTGAAGTTGCTATGTATTTCTTAACATGTAATAATATTAAAATATAGCATTAAATAAGACGTAATATTTATTGATTTAAGTAATCTCATCGACAAATTTATGACAAATTGTACTGTTCGCGGTGCATTATTTTTACAAATTACCCACATTCATGTGCATTATTTTATAACCGAAACGATTGCCAATATATTTCTTTTATTATTGCATTAATAATTAGTTTATTTCTCTTAAGCGATTGTGTAACGTCAAGAGATATTTCAATAAATATTTTAAACCATAAAAATAACACCACTACAAACAAAGAAAGATATTTGTGATTCAAGTACAATAATCCAAAAAACATCGTATCCGTGAATGTTTGTTTGAAAAATTAATAAGAAAAGTCTCAAAGTATCCGAACGCGATTGGAAATTTTAGAGGTGACATCATAAGCCGCCATTTTTATTTTGCTCATACGGGTTGTACGTTAGGGTACTTGTAATGTTTACTTAATGTAATGCTTTTAAATACCTACATAGTTTTAATTGCTAATAAACTTAAATATTTTAGGTAGATTAAAAAAATGATATTACTTTTTTAATATGTTTATCTTTGTATCTGTAAGTTTATGTATCTGTTGCTGTATTCTCATTTACTCGGAAGCTAGTATGAATAAAGTTTCATTGAATATTTCCGTAATAGATAGTTGTAATATAGTTATTTAATAAAAGGTGGCTATTTTATTTTTCGCCTTTACCGGTGTTATTTTTGATACAATCATTATTAACATTTTTATCGTTCTACTGTGCAGGTCTTCTCTCAGAATGAGAATGCTTACTCTACCACTCTAAATAAATGCGGATTGTTAGACTTCATACGAAATTGTAGACGGTCTTAATATATGTAGCAACATAAGGTTTGTATTCTGTTTTAATATAATCTAAAATATTGTTAATACCCGTAAATTCAATTCATTTTTATTTTGAGAGTTTAAAATATGTCCTTAACGTGAAAGGAAATACCAAGAATTATATTTTTTTTATATCAAAGGATAGATTCTCAGGATTGGAATTATCGGAAGGTCTCATATTTATTACTTCATAACTTCTTGAGGCCATTATCAAGGTATGAGGATAAATTCTACCTCTCGAAACAAGTTTCATCAGAATATTAATTGGACCAGGTCGGAAGGAAACATTTGTCTCATTGCTCCGGAGACCAGTACCGGATTTTCCTTCAAGGTCACTCGTTCATGTTCAGGTTGTTTCTCGTCTTAAGGCTAACACGCGGTAAGAGTGGTATTAAAATTTTCCTTTTACTAACTTGAGTTGTCTGATTTTATTGTACAATAAGCGTCTTTAAGGAAATTGTCTGGGTAAGTATTCACATCGATGTTGTGTTGAAACGTGTTTGACTGTTAATGTATCGATTGAGACGTGAACACACGTAGTGATTTCGTCAAGGCGTTCGATAAGGTTTTCAGTATATGGACGGATTAAGAATATTTGTGGATCATGAACAAGTAAAGTTCATTATTCTGCTCGTTTGTAGACTACTTGCCACATTCTTCACACCGAGCCCTTGTGCCCGATAATTGACAGTCCGCGCGCGCCCCGTCAAGGCCGTAAGGTTCAAATTAGCATGAGCCTCAGGTCGTGAACATACAAATAGTCTTTCAAGTAACCATAAAGCGATCAGAGATTCAGTACGAGGCATGTTGCAGTCACAGCTCAATATTAGGTAATTCCGATCATGTCAGTTTCGTTTCGACACGCGACTCGAATCTACATACAATTGTTGGTCCCAGCAACCCATAACTAGTTTTGCAGCGTGCGTCATTGGATCCATTTGATAGGATTAGTCGAGATGTTAAGTGTACTTTAAATATTTTATTACAAGCATAGTCGTCTTCCGCAACCTTGTGATTATGTACGCTTTTATTTATCGCTGACATAGATTTATTTTACACTTCAAATGGTCCTTTATCTCATTCCAATACCTTGTAGTATCTTCTTTTCTTAAGTCTTTCTGCTATATAAACGCTTCAGCTGCCTTCTATAAAACCAGAAATTTTAAATATGACATTTCTTACATTCTTTTGAACAGTTGTCAACAATTGTGTCTCACTTTCTGTTAAATTATTTATGTCTTAGGTTTTAGTTTATTCGTTAAAATCTGGAATCAAAAGCATAAATGATTTTAACATTTTTATGAACGGTTTCTTCGACAGTATATACAGCCTTTAGCGAATTCCGATGGGACTGCGCGTGGGACCGGCGCACATTGTGTTCACGCTTTGAATCACTATTAAACCCACGTCGACCCCGCGGGAGTATATCAAAATACCATCATGCAACTGTAGCTAATTAATTTATTAATCACTCAACGGATAAATTAGAATGGATTCGGTAAAATCCTTTGTTACAACATTTTTGCTTTGCGTCTTATCTCAAGCAATCTTGACATTGTGAGCAGTTTGTTTTTTTTATTATGCTCTTATGTGTTATGGGAATATTTCTCGAAACACTAATTAGCCACCATTACTAATCAAATGACTAAGCTCCAAATACACTTAATGTGTCCAGCGCTACCATCTACGATTTATTATCTATTTACCGTCACTTACGTTTAAGTATCTCTTACATTTTAGCGAATAAAAACGAAGAGCTATATAAAAACGGGGGTAATACATATTTATGTGGAAAGATAAAGATAGAAAGATACCAAGGAGGATTTGAATTTAAGCGCGTCACATACAATGGGTGAGGTTAGGACGTGACTCATACGTTGTTCAACGCCTTCTGACTTAATAGAACCTCGAATGTAGCTTTCAGTTTGTTTAGGATCTCTAAGATGGTTCACTTGTATTAGTCATTGTTCATATCGGTCTCAGGGAATTTCTATCGACCTTGTCTTAGCGTGCAACTGTTATACGGATGTGGGTTGGAATATGCAGATAGAATTTTAGTAGGTAATCAATAAATATACCAACAGTCGTAATGGCACCAGTGTTTCTTTGACTAGTTTTGTAACAGATAAGACTTTTACTTGAAGATTCATGTATTGAGATTATCCTCATGATTATCAGGTTATCTGTGTCCAAGTTATCTATCTATGTAGACATAATCTCAGACAAGATCTCTTTAGTTGTGAGTCTACATCTAGGAGTAGAAAAGACGAATGAATTGAAATATATTTCCTCATTAATCAATGACACCATTTTGAACTAAATATAAATTCGCATAATATCTCTTCGAATTTAAACGATGCACGAAGAAAAAGCAGAAGTAAAACAATAAGACATGGCCGATAGATGTGTGAAACCGGAAGAAATTCAAAATTAGAATTAGTAACAGAATATTTTTAAAGATAATGAAATAATTTTTATGATTTTGACATGCGATGTAGAGTTTGACAATTATGTTAATTTTGAAAATGTGCTGAACAGTTGTAGTAGCAGTAAAAATGCAAGAAAAACATGATAAAATATTCACGATGATGAAAAAGTATGATAAAAACAATATGAATACATGAAAGTGAATGTCGAGACCGCGACCAAAAATGGATGAATGAATAAACAGCTGATATAAAAGCATACCTATCAATAAATTTATCGGAACATCAATGCTATAGCAAAAAATAGATACGGCATGGTAAAATGATAGATCTCAGTAAAAAAATATTTGTACAAGTGTATTATTTAAATGTTAACCAAAAAAATACTGTAGGCAGCGAAATCACTTGCAAGGTATATACATACACACTTATCTCTGCGGAAGACGGTAAAACCGAGACACGTCATTAAGGCCCGCCTTATATTCGGACAAAGACAGACCTTAGTTCGACAGTATACGACTATTCATCAAGGAATGTTTGCACCAAAAACATCATTATTACTACCATCATAATTAACCCTTTCATTGTTCCACTGTCGGACACGGTCAGATCGGGGTCATTTTTAAAACGAGGGTTAAGGTCGTCTATCACGCTAGCCAAAGGCAGATTGTGTTAGAATTCACATACCGTAGGAATATTTCCACAAAAAACAACAGTTGTGCAAATAATTCACACCGTTTTAACGGTCAACGAATTTATTGATATAGCTACCCGAAACTCACGGTGCTTGTACAATAGTTTCCGCTTGATTGACCATACCAGGCCAGTTCGACATCAGCTCTGTTAAGCAACGTGCAACGTCGCAAGTGCACCAGTTCTAGATAATAGTGCAATTGCACTTATGAAACGAAATTGTATTTAATTTCGCAGTTTCGATTTGTGCAGTTTAAATGGTTGGATTTGAAAGCATGATGATCGTTTTTGTTTTATAAAGATATGTTCTGAAGATTGCTGTTTTAATTTCGTTTTACATAGTATTATCGTGAATTATGTTTTAAAGTTATCTTCCTATTTCCCTGCTTCCTTCCTGGCTTCCTGCAATTGAGAAGGAACCAGGAACTGAACATATATCATAATCATAATTTTAATTTTCATAAGAACCATTGTGAAATCATCGTTCGAATCGTCATGGTAAGAAAGCCAAGTAACAAGACGGCTTGATATCCACTGTGATGTAATAACTTATCAATGTTAGAAATTGTCAACTAAACTTTCTTTCGTTTTATCTTATATTATTATTATATTTCACGCTAGTTTCCTCATGGGGTAGAAAGAGAGCACCAAATGCCAAATATCTCTATCTTTAGAGTGCTTTAACGTTTCCTCTCTCTTTCATTTCTACCTTATTTCTTTCTGTTATTTAATACATATAAAACAATTTTTCCCCCAGCAAAGATCGAAAGGGATTAAAAAAGACAGATTGAGATCAACCGCCAATAGAATTTCTCGTTAAAATACACAAGTTTCTGTTTTGCAAACTCTGAAACTGGCTCAGACAGTTGCAACACACCCCCACGTGACTGAGGCCGACCTCGCCACGACTTTGAATTGGCAAAGGTAAAACATACAACAATTACAGCATTGCACTTATTCTGTTAAGAAATACTTCTACTTTGTTAGCACGTTGTAATATAATAACAATGGAATTATTTTTAAAGCTTTATTTGTATATTACATCTTTTTATATCAATATCAAGTAACGTTTACGTAAGAGAATTATAGGGTCGGCAATATTGGTAACAGTTTATTGTTGTAAAGAGCAACAAATTGGTGCTATAAAGCGATGTTGGGGATTAATCAGTTCGAATATTACTAACTAAAAGCTAGAACATCATTAACATATTATTACTGTGTTGCAATTGTTTTTATTGTACTGCAAAATTAAATCGATCCATGAAATAGTTGGGCTACAGAATAATAATAAATGATTAAATCAAATTTCACACTATTCAAAAAACCGTTAATCAACGTAATAATTACAAACACGCACCAGCACATAATATGTCATATCTTGTTTTAGTGGAATATTTTAATATCTCTTTTTGCCTGAATCCATTGTTATAAAACGGATGTAATAAGTTTTTTTCATAGTCGCCTCTTGATATGTAATAAGCATATAAACGAGAATGATGTTAGTGAAAAGTTTGCGTTTTTATTCAGCTATTGGCAAAATAGGATACAAAATAGAATAAAGTATTTATAAAATTTCTATTATATTGACCTTGATTCTCTTTAAACGTATTATAAATGACTCAAATATTTATATTTCGTGGATGTACCAAATGCGCATGCATGCTATTTAATGTGGTATGTCACATAAGTTATCCATGTGTATCCGGACGCAGATTTGTCAAGATCTGTCACTCATTCTTAATCACGGCTGACGTTTTACTATATTTTATTAATTGGTTTCGTAGCCAGAGTCATTATGATGCACTTATGTCTGTTTACCACATTAGAGCCGGTATACAAAAATTCTTAGGTTTCTTAGCAACAGAAATATGTATGGTGTATAATGGTGTTGCCATACCCGAACCCTAAAAATGAGGTTCGAAATTATGTTGAAGAAAATTGACTATATCCTCACTACAATGAAATATGGGGCTACTAAAATTAATACTGAGTATAAAAATAAAAAAAAAGTTTAGAATGAAATTGGAGTTAAAATAGTTAAAAATACAGTTATTAGTAATTGTTGGACTTAATATAGACATCGCATGTACAAAACTGTTTATTC
>DWED01000046.1:0-16852 GCA_018245795.1 Protelbella ruficauda | reverse complement strand
ACCTCGTACAAGTCCGAAACTAGTCGGGCCATCCCGAAAAACGTACGTGAGTTAAGCCGGTATATATATAATCATCTGGAGTGATAATTTAATAATAATAGTAATATATGAAGGATCGAACTAGGATTCGGCCAGTATATCACAGTTAATCAAAAATGTGTTTTTGGTTCATAACTACTCTCGCAACGTCATTTCCGGTTTTAAAAAACGTGTATCTAATTATCACCTATTAAACATTTTTATCTTTTTTATTATCGTTATAAATTTATGCATATTTCAGGTTTTTTCATCTTCCACGTTTCTCGAGATAAGAAACCAGTCTACCTGATTGCGTTCACAAATTTCAAATTTCGAAACTGTTTACGACTGGCGAAGATACTGGCGTAGTTATATGGTCAATAATAGTGCATATATGTACATCTACACATATGTTAAGATTAAAAGGAAATTTTACCTTGAACTGCTTTACAAAAATATTGCACCCACTAAGGAGTCTGACATTTGTAATAATTAAACTTTATACAACGCTTTTCTTTATTCATATCTTATTCAATTGTCTTTATAGCTGAACCGGTAAAATGGATATTCCTGATCATTTTCTTAATCGAATTGTCCACTTTAACAGTTATAAATTTATAGTAATTCGATTTTACATTCCATTTCATAAAAAAACCATTAAGATTCTTTTTTTGAAATCCTATAGGAAGATAAACAGAATAAGTTTTTATGACTGAATTGTATAATAAACTGGAATGACCATTTAAATTTAGAATTAGTATAAAGAAAGCGTAGATATCCATAATAGAGAATATTAATAACTAAGTATCTTGGAACATCACTATTCGTTTGACACCAATTTGGCCAGAACACGTCTTGTCAACCAGATATGTATTCATGTACAGATTTTTTACCCCACGCAGAACTATATGATTTGTCTCGTTTCTGTGTTCAGCAAACAAAATTTGTCCCACGTGGAAATCGAACCTACGACCAAAAAGTCAGACAAAATTCATATAGCACGAGCATGAATTATAATTTTTGTAAGTAAGGAATCACCTAAATGCATTTATATCCGAACCTGTAAATCTTACAAATTTGTTCTCTCTATGCGATACGACCTGGACACTGAATATAAGATGTAGAAGCAAAGCCACCACATTTATCTGCTGCAAAACAGCAGGGCTTACTGAAAACGTTATATTTCATAATTAAAACAAGATCACGTTAGTTTCTAACTTAAAATTTTGAGATGAACTCAAATACAGTACAACAACTATACAATACAACAATACAATACAACAATACAATACAACTATACAATACAACAATACAATACAACAATGCAGTACAACAATACAATACAACAATACAATACAACAATTCAATACAACAATACAGGACAACAATACAATACAACAATACAATTCAACAATACAGTACAACAATACATTACAACAATACAATACAACAATATAATACAACAATACAATACAATAATATAATACAACAATACAATACAACAATACAATACAACCTAATACGAAACGAAACTAACCGAAACGAAGCGAAGCAACTCGGCACGTCATAATACATTACAATACAATACAATACAATACATTTTTTCTTTATTGTACACCAAAAACATGAAGTAATATTGACAATACCAATTTAAAGAAGACATAAAAGGGTGCTTACTCTAACATGAGATCTCTACTTGACAACCTTCGGGTAGGAGTCAATTACAGCACTAATCGGATGCGGGGCAGGGGTGTGCAACAATAATTATTATTCAATAGCACAAACATTAAAAATAATAATGATGATCAATGATGTCAGACAGAAATTTTATTACTGTTTCACATTAGGTCAGAATAATCGTGACTATAATCGTTTAACGTCAAGTGATATAAAATCACGCCTGTATTTTTCCGTATCGGTAGGCAGAGGAGTGTAGTAGTCCCACTTTTCACCACTTATGTTATACGTCCCATGTAACAAGGGGCAAGCTTATTGACATAAACCGGGCACAAGTCGAGACTCTGTGATACTTCGGGAACTTTCATTTAACATCTAGTGTCCTACAAAATATTGACAATACAAATAATTGTCCTTGCGAACATTCTCCACAGATGTCACAATTCATCGAAGGCCTTTGTTAAGACTTTACACAACATTTTGCAACGTTTTGAGAAATCGATATATTGGACGGAGGTTTGTGTTTGTTTCTATTAAAAAATTTCATAACACAAGTTTCCTCAAAAAAAAAATATGATGAGAAAATTACTATATTTTCTCGCTAGGTCTTTTAAGGGGTAAGCAGAGAACACCGAATGCGAAACATTTATCTTTACACACCTGACATGCTCCTTCTACATTCATAAATCACTTTAAACATGGACGCCGATTTCAGAAAATTCAAATCACAGAAAATATGTTTAAACTTTTTCATATAGACTTTATAAACGGAACCTTCATAACGCAAATCATAATCATCATCACGAACATCATTATTATCATCATCAACATCCATAAACACAGTGATGCAATTTTAAAAATATACTTTACAAAACCCAGCTACATATATTAAGGTACATTTATAGTTTTGTAAACAAAACCATCAACATCTATTCAAGGAATGCTTGCTAATTACAAATCTTTTATATCATTGTGTCAGCACAACCTCGTGCACGTGTCATGTAACTATTCGTCATACAACATACCCCATTACCGGCCATACATGGCGCAAATTTTATATTATTATACAACGTACATTAAGACTAATGGGACTAGGAAAACAGGAGTACGATAGACTGATTTATGACTGACACTGTATAAGATTCCAGGTCAATCCACCGTTTTCCTGTTAAGGCTTCGACGCCAGCTTTGAGTTGTCTTTTGAATTGTACGTATGTTGTAACCGGCTGTATATTACGATTTTAGAACCATTATGTTACCGCTGGCGCAAGTGCTGCCATATTTCTGTGACAGAGGTCATGCATTATAGATGCGTCAATTTTTGAATTAAGTCGCCATTAGCTCTATTACGCACATGTCATCGATTTAAACAGATTTGTACGTTTCACAGATTTAAGTATAATATAAAAACATTGCATTTCAATATATTTAATACTAGTTTATTTCCGCGGCTTTTCTCGCGCAGAAAACGATATTAAAATTTATGTCAAAACATCATATTTTTTGTTATTCACAAGCGAAAATTTAAAAGAAGAAAAAATTTAATTTAATCACATTACAGGGGGCCGATATATTACCGCCACCTTCGTATGTCTTGAATTACTGACTTGAAGTTATTTAGAAAATGTCTACTAAGAGTTCGTTTTAAATAATTGTGGAAAGGTAATTAGCAATCATAATAAATATACTAAATCAAATTAATCACACAAATTCTACTTAAAAGTATTATTATGTATAAATATATCAAATTTATTAATTCACGTTATAAATCTTACTATACTTTTTAACCTACGGAAAAACATGGCTGACACAGAAGGTCACTACACAATAAATACTCCATTGAAAAATAACATAATTGAACAAAGCTAACAATAATAAATAATTGAACAAAGCGTCAATACGGCAGTGTCATCAAATAAATATATATATTTGAAATTTTACCATAATTTTTCAACATAGCAAAAAGCTGGCAGGCACGAAAAGCCATTATGCAATTAATTGAAGAATTAAAAAGACGAAAAAAAAAGGGCGGGATAATTAATAAGTGAACGAAGTATTAATACAGCCATGTTCGAAATTCGAATATGCCGTAGTGTACACTCAGTGAATCACTCGCCCCCATTCTGCTCTGCTACACAAAACTTTCCCTGCGTTCCGGTTATACGCTGCTCGGATAAATCTCAGTAACAAGACTGAGGCAGACTGACGCCATTTTTATTGTTGTCATAAAATAAACACAAATCTTAACCATGGCTTGAGATTGAGGACTGTTACTGTTAAAGGTTACAGATGATACAGACCACTGGTAACTTGATTGAACGTTATTTAAAAGTAATGTTGATCTAAGGATTCGTAAGCTTGTTTACGTTGTGTTAAAGTTCACGTGACTTTCGTAATTAGAAATGCCAGCCTTGATGATTAAGTTGAAATGTTTCATGTTTATTCAACTCGTAGCTTCAAGTGATAATAAACTCAGGGTTATATTCAAATTTTATAGACAATTACATAAAAACTTTAAAGGAGCCATGCAATTTTGTAGCAAAAATAAATAAAAATGCAATTTTGATCTAATCGTTCCTTCAGTGGCATCCTTTGAAGCTTTGTAATCCAGTACATGTAATTTTTTACATACAGTTAGCATCTACGCAGACTTTGAATTCGATTTTTTTTTAATTCTTACTTTAAGTGCCGTGGTTGAAGTCAAATAAAGTATTTAAAACAAAAACAAAAACAAAATGACCAGCGTGTGAACATGTATACCAATTTTCACATAAGCCGCAGCATATTTACAGTTTTTTTTTTAAGTTATAATAATTGCCATAATTGTTTCATTTCATGAAGACGCATATAATGATCTTTATGTAGAAGAATTTATGATAAAAATATGGCGAAATAAAATTTTTGTGAGGTATGTTTAATTGCAGACTGTTGCTAAATAAGTAATGAATAATTCATGGCATTCTTTCTTATTTGGTTCTGGCCTAAATACGTTTTCAGCGTCCGTGTTTTTAAATTTATTATTCAGGCAATAGATATCCTTTAACCTAATATTAGGAACTCAAAACAATAAAAGCTACAGTTTTATTAATTAAATAATTTTTTGAAGAAAAGGAATAAAAAATGATTACGGCGTAATCGCTCCGTGTAAAATCCTAAATTAACGATAATTATGAAAAAAAAAAAACACGGTGCCTCCGTAGGTACCTTATAAAGAATGGTGCAATTATTCGAAATTTGAAATCGTACTGGACTTAGCGCTTTTAAATTACTCGTAAGTAACCTAAATGTAATAAGTATACAGTTCTATCGCGTTTTTCATACATTTATTCTGTACTTCTTATCGAAGTAAAAAATATTTAGTATCATACAAATGCTTACTAAAAAATGTAGTTTGTATATGTTTAAGCTTTAATAATTCCACTAGACGTGTCACCGTAGAACAACTTGATAATGCCAACTTACACACCCATACATGATATCTACTCAAATCTCACACTTAATCAATGCCGACGACTTCAATTTGTTAATAACAAGCTTGAAAAAACCCTTTTGCCGACATTTCTATAGAGTTATTTCATAAATGTGACAAAATATATCTTTTTCTAGATCTGTTTTTACTTTATCGGCTGTTAATCTGGTCTTAAAGTGACTCTATAACCGATCTCCAAGACTCGATCTAATATGAATATTTTATACGACACTTATCCACGCGTTAATTTTTCCTGTCGCCCAAATTGAAGGGCTTACAAAACACACAGGTACCGCAGTTGAATGTTACATAAAGTGCTTTGCCGACTAACCGACTTATCATTAGATAGCCTTTCCAGTCTCTCTGGTTGCTATCTAGCCCAAGAGACACGATTGAAAGCCTCAAGCAATTATAAGCTTTAATAGTAGCACATAAAAGGTGAAATTTCATGTGGATACAACATAGTGTTCTCGAACTTTCTTCCTGTATTGGTTGACATCTTTGTATGGCACACAGCGTAAAATGTGATAGATCCATTGCTGGTGTATAAATAATAGATATTATTAGAACAGATAAAATTAGTTCCTTATAATTTCCACGTTAATATGAAAAACAAGGACGACATTCAAAATTTAGGTTTTATGTGCTTTTAAATGGACCATTATGTTTTTTGTATAGGACAATTTTCGTTTTACGCCACGCATCCGTACTCAAAAGGTCAACGTCATTTACATTGTTCTATACGCAAGTATTTCGAGGATTTTACATATGAACAATTTAACCCATATGCTATATGCTTCTGCTTTTCAAAATATCCCTGTGAATTTAGCAATTTTCCACTTCATATTTATCACGATCATATCTCACCAACCCATTCGGTGATTAAAAAACGCCCAGTGAAAAAAATATAAATCGTAACATCATGCTTGTAATCTCCGAAAGGGTAGGCAGAGGAGTGTAGTACACTCTCATATTTCACCAGTTACTTGAATAAACATACCACATACCATAAGGGCGACAGAATAATACAATAATTTAAATGGTAAACTTATTTGTACCTGCGTTAATACAATATAAAGGATAAATTAAAGTCCTATCTAGATATTATCTGTATGCACTAGATAGTCCTTTCTGAAACCTAGCTTGATATAAATTTCTAGATTAGATTCCAAGACCTTATCCGTACCGACAATGTGACTTCCTATCTGTCGTAATTCTAAAGAAAATGTGCGTTTGTTTGTATATTAAATTAAAAAGTTTTTTATTATTTATCATATATGACTGATAAAGCAAAAATTAAAAAAGTGTAATAACACACACACTGAAACGTCTAAATGCCGCATTACATAAAATAATATTCTACTAAAGTGCAATATTAATATGATGTCAATCGCCGAACAGCAAAATAAATATTCTACCTATTAATTGCCCTCTTAGTACATGATTTTTCAAATTACAAAAGTTTATACAAATTTTCCGTGGCGCCATAATGGTTGGTGCGAAATGTCATTATAGAAAAATCTAGAAACCGTGACAAATTAAAAAAAAAAAACAAGTGTTTCGACAATCCGTGCCCTTCACGACCTGGCCGTGAAGCGAGGGCCCGTGAAGAAAGAGAAATAAATCCGAAACTAGTCGGACTATCCTTAAAAACCATATCTATATAGATTTATATACCGGTTTAGTTAAACCGGTATACAGTTTAATCAAATGATAACCAATGTTGCCAATTTACAAACCCTTTCGGGTAATTCGGAAAGACCAAACAGGTATTCATTTGAAAATGTTCAGACAATTGTTCAAATTCATATAGAAATCTTTAATTTCATCAATACATGCTGTTAAAAAATGTTATTTCGACTTATATTCAGTTACCGAACGAAATTTTATTATGCTTATTTGGAGCTGTTTCACTTCAGTTTAAAATTGTAAGCTTATTATATGTTCTTATATACCATGTACATATATAGACTATAAAGAGATTGGTCAATACAAGGCCACAGATACTGAAGGTTTGTAACGAAGTTAATATATGTATCTTTAAAACCCTAATTCAATTGGACAAAAAGTTTTAAAATAACGGTGAATCGATGATCTATACATTTCGCGTACGATCCTCTGTCTACAGCGTAGTATTAATTTTTATTATTTTTCCATATTTCATTCCATATTAAGCAAATGGAATTTATAAAAATAATTCATTTTTTCTCAATGGTGCCGCAATGGCAATATCCGACTTTTACCCTCGCAATAAACAAATGGAATAAAAATAGCGGTTTCGAAAAAAAGTTTTAAGTGGTTTAATAACATTATCTTACCTCATATAAAATATATACTTTTCCACTACAATAGTAACAGAATGACATATTACAAATATTTTTATACTTTTAATTATGAGGGCAAAATGGCTGACCGGCACAGTATTTCGCAAATTGAAATTGTGCAATACTGTCATTATATTACTGAGCCAATATAAGCAAATA
This sequence comes from Protelbella ruficauda, assembly GCA_018245795.1. Classification (NCBI taxonomy): domain Eukaryota; kingdom Metazoa; phylum Arthropoda; class Insecta; order Lepidoptera; family Hesperiidae; genus Protelbella; species Protelbella ruficauda. Next base: position 9,205 of record DWED01000046.1, on the reverse strand, counting down.
AACAAAAAAGCGCAAATTACTTCGTCATTGAGCATAGTCAATTCTCGTAAAGGCCACATCAACACACTATGCTAAACTCTTGTGCAACTGTCAAATTGACATTTTGTTTAAGCTATTATATTTACTATTTCTTAGCCGTAAGGGTGATAATTCCATAAATTAAAAGACGTATACGATATAGTTTTGTTGCGCGCTGAATTGCATTAACACAGCTGTTTTCCACTTAGGGCCTTATTCGAGTGACACTGGTCTATTGGGCAATAGCGCTAATGAGTGACCACATCGTAACCTTAGATTTATGTGTATTTCTAAACTCTGCTTATTAATACTAAAAAGAATTTATACGAAAAATAAATTCGACGAAAATAGATTCGACGAAATGAATCAGTTAAAAAAGATATTAAATAAACGAATTTTTTACAATGATTTATTATTTACTGACTGTAAATATCATCTGTATTTTTACAACTAATCCCGAGAAAAGAGTAAGAAGCAAATTCGATAAGAATTTAAATAAAGGGCATTCTTAAATTGCTTTATTATTTCTTGACAGCAAATATCTGTATTTTTTAAAACTAATCCTGAGAAAAGAATAATAAGCAAATAGTTTATAGTTAACTAGTCATATACATAACTTGAAATATTAATATAATACAAGCTTGGCAAGTTATAAAAAAACAGCTCTCAAAAAGAACGAAAGCGCATTCCGGATACAAATTGATGAATCGTGTGTTGGAGATTTCACTTTCGACCAAAACCGTTTGACAATTTTCGATTTAAATGACTTATGTATGGGCTCTGCACCGAAAACATTAATTATACAAAATAATCGCTGAATTGTTACAATGATTTAATTTGTAAACTAATAGATTTGCGAATACAATAGAGTTATCATAGATAAATAAGCCTTTTTTTTTTAATTTTTAACTATAGTTGGGTGTTGTCATGTTTCAGAACGATATTTTTAATGTGAAAATATATTTTAACACCAGCCCTATACATATACATGATGTATATTGCAGAATTTTCTTAAAAACCCTATTTGAAAGTCGTTGTAAATTAAACAGTTTTCCAAAGTTCCTGTTTATCAAGGCTATCGTGGTCATACAGTACAAGTGGTATACCTTGAAATTTGAACGAGAAAATAGTCATTATTGCCAGAAAGTTATTTTATTTTATGAACATAATTTAAGTCTTTGGGTTTATAAAAAATGGCAGACCGATCATTTATAATTTTCTTCATATTTATCTCTTTGTTAGTCTTGTAAAACTTTTCTCAAATATTGTACAGAAGATAAAATAATCTTAAGTAATTTTTAAACGTGTCATCAATACGTTCGTTAGAATTATAATTGAAAAAATTATATCTCAGGTTGGATGATCGATATTCAAATTTTAACGATATCCATGTCACATTAGCAAAATAATATTATATTAATAAGTCAGGCAAAAAAAATATATAGTTACCAAAACTATAGGTCAGTGACAGCAACAAGCAAAAAAATCCTACACGGCACAGGTATAATCCAAGATAGTAAGTATGTCAATCACTAATGAACTTATCACTCATATAATAGTAAAGATAATTAATTCTATACTAAGATTGAGCGATGGAACCCACCGCACCGAGTGTCGGTATAACACTGACGCCGTGTTGATACACTGTACTAGGCCACACAGACGACCGTCGTCGAACTAAAAAAAAATCTTTTGACTTTCTCTGGAAACTTTGAGAAATAAAACATAATTGAACTGTTTGCTTAAGAATCATTGCTCATAATATACAGAAAAAAAGATCGCACGCGTTCCATTTTCGAAAACGATCTCGCGCAATTTGTCGGACGGATCAAGAACGGCTCTCATTGGTCATCTTGTTGCGCCTGTTTTTCTGACTTTCTTCGACCTCGATAAAAGCGGAGTTGGGATATACACTTTTTCGTAGTTGCACTTTTGATGTTATTAATTTTTAATATAATCTACTGATTGTCTAAATATCTTATCATCCTATACTTAACCCGCTCCATTAAAATAATTGTACATGTAATATATATTTTTTAATTTTTATGTCATCTACTAAACAGCTTTACCGAGTAAGGTTTTTCGGGTAAACAAATCCAGAGAGTTTCGTGGGTACGTACGGGCAGCTTTTACATATCAATTTATTTATGCTTTTTTATAATATTTATGGTTTTTGGTATTGTGGGCTGACCACTTTCCCCTGGAGTTTCAATATTACCGTGATTACGTAAGGGAGTTCGTGAACAATAGACATCTGCAGTATAGGAATCTATCAGGTGTACTAACATATTATTATGTATATACTTATCATTATTATTAATCTCTTAAATTGAATTATTAAGAATAATTTCAATAAAGGAAATAGTTCAAATTAAAGGGTCTTATTTTAAATATATGGAATAACTGTAGGTAAATACTTAATAACCACCAATTTAATACTTAGCAACAATTTAAAAGTACTGCGTAATTTTACGGAGTAGCAGGGTAGCCACTAATAACACTGTCCTAAATTAATTGTGACGTCAGGCAGGTCAGTCGTAAAACTTTCCAAAACTGGAATCAAGATTTGGCAGGCAACACTTTGACGTCCTTTCATGTTGCCATTGACAATAGGCCACATATCACAAGCTGGTAAGTTTACTCGTTAAAAGTTAAATACTTCGCAGAAAAAGTTTAAAGTATAAGTGTGGTACTCCTCACTTAACATAACCAACATTGATAACTTATAATAAGTAGTAAAAAAACCTATAATACCTAAGTAGTTCGTGGTTGAACTATTACTTATCAATTACGTGGTCTTGTTTGAAAATAGTATTTGAGCTGACTTTTACTTTCCAAATGTTCGTGACTTTCCTTTAGTATGGTCGTTACTAGTATATGTTTTTATCTAGATCCTAAGCCCAATAAACCCAGTATATAACTCGCTGAAGTTAACAGCACGTCGCACGTAGCGAGATACTGGCGCAACAAAAGACGTAAGCGTTGGTAAGTTGTTCCAGAGAAGGGAGTTATCGATAGATTCTGTGGAGATCGTAGAGCCTCCGTTGACACGCATCGAGCTGCCGCCGAAGGGCTTTTGGTGGGTCAAAATACCACCTAACCCTATCATCTCCACCAAGAGATATCTTCTGACCTTCTTCCCCGTAACCAAGAAAAAGCTCAGGCATTTTAAAGATAATGTTCGATGTCATTTCTCCGTTTCTGCCTGTATGTCGTAAACACGATTTGATGTACTTGTTCACCTGGCAAGCTACAATAAGAAAAGCGTGGTAAAATGCAGACCAGAGATTTCTCCTTTTTCCTACTTTTAAATTTTCATTCAGGGGAGATATTCTGAATATTTCAAATATAAGATGTAACCCTTTGTGAAATTTAATACAATCTATTTTAAATAGATGCCTTGGTTCAGGTTACACAGAATACTGATAGTTAATACACACATATATATTATACAAATAACGTATGCATGCTATATAAACCAACATACTTATGTGTGCGTGTTGTAGGAGCGCTGGTAGTAATTTCCGTGTCGCTAAATAATCAAAAACTACTAAAGAACTGGAAAAATTGAGTGATTGAATTTATAAAAATTTGTTTTTGGAACTGTGAAGTCTGCCAACCTGCTTTTGACTAGCGTTACGAATTATGCCTTAAGCCCCTCATTTTGAGAGGAGATCCGTGTTCCAACAGTAGAACGATAAGAGTCAAAAAAAAATTTAAGACATTACCGAAATACATAATATTATTAAAACAATAATTTACTGTCACATTACTTGATATCCAACATGTGAGTACATAATTATTTGTTTTCAAATCGTAATTACCCATAGGATAATGTTTAACGTGGGAAAATTTAAAAAATATAAGCGATGGTGTGAATCTCACTAATCATAGATAAATTTATATAAATATAATAACGCTATAAACACAGTATGTCGATCTGTAGTTATATAGTAGTAGATTATTATTATTATTAGTAGTAGTAGAATATACATTATGACAGTAAAACATTTGATAATAACAGACTTACAGACCATAAAAGAATCGTTTACAACAGATGCAGACTGTTACAAATTTCATGTCCATGACACATTTGGTGTGTGAATAATATTCTCATTGTTATTGAATAAAGTGAATTAAGGCGTTTTGTTAAATTGTATATGATTGCTCGTACTTATTAAAGTGCATTTTAACGCGTACCTGACCTACCGACCTTGTAACAAATTCGCGGGAAACCTGAAACTCCTGAATCAAGGTTTTTTTTAATGTGTGATCTTTATACATTTTATAAGTGGAGCAGTCAGAAGGGCTAATGTTACGTATTAATTCAGATTTGGATTTATTTAAAATATAAAGTTCAATTTACACAAACTTTCGCAATAATTATTAAAAATTACATTTAACCAAATAGCAACAATTTAGTTTCTGTTCATTCTTTATTGGTTTTCGCGTGATCTCTATTGAATTGAGAAATGCTTTTTGTTCAGTTTTGTTTTGTATTAATACACCTAATTACTGATGACCCGGGGTTTTGAAAATGGTCATATTAATGTAGTTGCATGTTATAACTACAGCCTTCCGAATTGAATTTATAAATTTCTATGACTGACATGGAATAAAACAAATATATTCAAAGAATTTCTTTCCTACAACTTGATTAGTAGGAAATATACTGAGATTCAACATTTGTAGATACCATAAAGTAATTTACCGTATGATTTTTCCGTTGATAAGTTACTTGTTTGTAAGTCAATACTGATACAATGTTAACTATTTTAAATATTTTAGGCCATGCAAGCTTTTAAAAGTTCGAATTATAAAAATTAAAACTTAAGTAAATTAAACATTTTAATTAAATATACCGTAGATGTACCGTAAATGAGGTAAAACAACGTATACGGTGTTATTTTTATTTATAAACTTTTTATATAAAAATATACTTGGAATAATATGATGAAATTATTTTTAGTACTTTATAGATAAAACAATACGTCATAAAAATCAAGACAAGCCTTCAAGTATCAATCTGATAAATTGTCAACCATTGTCAACAAAGATGGCGGTCAATCTTCCACTTGGAATCAGAACACATTCTCAAAAAGTTTGTAGCCTTTATAAAAGAGCTTTACGTAACTTAGAAGCGTTTTATGATAGACGGTAAGTTATTCTTATTAATATTCATATCATATTTAATCTTTGTACACATTGTTAGGTTACGTAATATTCATATTTTTATTGTTTTTTTACAGATTGTTATATTTTTTTGCATGACAGAAGGATAGTCATAATTTTTCTTATTCTGCTGATCAGGTTTTTTTATATTTCTTGCTTTATGAATCGTTAGTACAGTAGTGATTTATTTAAAAACCTTACTGATAATGAAATAAAAATTATTCTTTTTGGTATTCTAATATAGACTAAAATTCTCTATTATTCTAGATGTAGAATAAAAACGATGGTAAACAGTTGATATTACGGGCTTTCCTTGTTTAATTAACATAATGGATGGCACTATTTTATTTTGTAGATATTTGAAGCATTTTTTGCTGTTGGTCTTATGTGTACATCTAACATACATATGTATGTTTAGACAGTAGTAATTTCGTATTTCAATATAATATTGACTTTTATTATTCTAAATAGTATATTAGCAGTAAGAATTTTAGTTTTTTTCAGTTTACAACATTTCATAGCAATTAGTGATCCATAGAGTCTAGATCTGAGGCCTGTAGCTATTATTACTGGTACCTACCAATAATTAAACTATTAAAGTTGTTCATCCTATTACTAGAAGAATTCAAGATGTGCATTATTACTGAGCTAAACACTCATCAAGTTATTCACCCCATATTTCTCTAATAACACTATAAAAAAACTCCCTATAAAAAACTAAAATATTACTTTAGCATTCTTATTACTTATGACTATTATAATAAAAATAGAACAGTTATAAATACAAGCTTACAATTCTTGACACATAACAGTCTTCTTGTAAATGAGAGACATGTTTATCAAATGACATGTTAACAAATAAATAAATAAATATCTGTAAAAAAGGGATCAAGTCCTGATAGCCTTACTAAAATTATATATTTACTCTTTGGATTATTTTAGTAATTTGAAACATCTTCATAAACCAGTTAAATAGAACCTTGAACTACAATCCAAGATTTTACTCAACACACACAGTAAAATCTATGTTAAACTAATTTAGTAATGATATTAGCTTGCTGTAAAGTTTCTAACAAGCTGGCTACCTCACAAATCATATTTCACACTATAGCATCTGAATATTAATAAACATGGTTAAAATACCTATTATAAATGTATTATTAATATAGAGAGCCAGATGCTTTGGTGATTTTTGACCTTAATGTTGAACTGGAAATATTATTATATACTGGAAAATGAATACTAAAATGTTCAGTAATCATAAACTTTAAACTTTTTATAAAAATATATGTCATAGACATGATACCACTATATATGTATATTACTAAGTAATGCTTACATAATTTGTGTGTACTGCACTTGGCTTAAGAAATCTATTATTGTCAGTGAGTGTACAACAGTGTTCTGAAGTGAAAATGTGAATAAGACTTTTGGCCCTCACAGTCTTTAATCCCATCATTGCTTTTCTAGAAGAACTTAAAATATGATACCAAATGTTGTATGATACCAAAGGCTGCATGATACCAAAGCAAGTATCAAGATGGCTTGTGTTATGGTAACCTGACAGCTATATATATATAAATACAATTATATACTTATATAGACACTTACGCTCAGACAGAAAAATAGTTTTGCTCATCACACAAATATTTATACTCTTTTGGATTGAACTCACAACTGTCAGTTCAGAATTTAGGTTCAATAACAACTGTACCAATGGGCCAATTAAAATGGGTTGTATAATAATAGATTAATGTATTTTTATGTATGTTCAAATATACATAGTCTTGCCATAAATATTGTTACAAATAAAAACACCTTTTTTTATTGTCTGTAACATTTATTACTATTACAGTGTGTTACTTTGATACATTAATATAAAACCATTAAAAATATATAAAGCTTATTCGAAGTGGTCTCCATTGGCTGCAATACAGTCGTTTAAACGTTGAGGCCAGTTAACAATAGCAGCACGCACTCTTTTTATGGGGAAATTCTTCACTGCCAATCGTATGGATTGTTATAGGGACTCCAAATTATCATGACGTTTAGAGCAAGCTTTACTCTCTAAAACTGACCATAAATCATAATCCAATGGATTAAGATCAGGACTAGGTGACTGCCAGTCTGCAGCTCTGATGAAGTCCGGGACGTTCGTTTCTAACCAAGATTGGGTGGATCGAGCTTTATGACCCGGCGCCGAGTCTTGCTGAAAGGACCATTCTTGGTTATCGAATATGGTCTTGTTAAGAGGCTTAACTACCTTCTCAGGAATGGTATCTTGATACACTTGTGCCGTTGTTTTGATACCTTCTTCACAAAAATATGTGTCAGTCACTACTTCATAGCTAACACCCCACCAAATCATCACTGAAGTCGGATAATGCCCACGTACTCTGTTGACTAATTGGGAAGCTTCTTTAGAGCTTTCAGCATAAATACGGTATACATCTGTATATATACCTAAATATGATAAAATACATCGAAGTGATTAAAATAGAGTACTCTCGCCAATTGCCAAATAATCAATGTTTTTAAAATATTAAATTTATTATACTCTGAGCGTCTGGAAAATATAGATTTAACATTATCGTTACTCCATCGTGTCCTCCCTGAGGATAAACATTCTTGTCCTTGGGTCCTGTAATAAATTCTATTGAAAGTGTAGTAAAAGCAGAACTGATAAATTTTACACTATTAATTCGATGATTTTCTATTGTAGCATGTAAAAGACAATCAGACGACTACGGTAGAAACGACCGAGTGTCTGTCTAGGGGCACGACACCGCCACAGGTGTTGCGCGAGTGTCCCGGTGACACTTGCGCCGAGTGGCGGACATCCGCCTGGTCTCCGGTCAGGTGTCTGGCCAGTGGAGCTGGTAACATATAATATATGAAATTAATTAAACTAATTTAATAAACAGATAAATAAAGGTTAAATAGTTTAGTCTAGTCGAAAGGTGTTTTCGTAGACATTCTTATCTTCCTCACTATATGAAATTGCTCCATGAAGATGAAAAACAGTATAAATGTAATATTCAGTTAAATTTCAACCTACATTTTTGTAATTAGAGAAAAAGCCTTTTTTTGCAATCTTCATGTTTTTTCTCACCTTTGTAACAATGAGAATATTAATGCTAACTGCGCTTTTTATGCCATCCGTACATAATATAATCTATTCAACAGCGATATCACGCCGTCGAGTGGATTGTGTGTCGAACAACGGCACAGTCCTGCCGGAGTCCTCATGCGCTTTCAGCATACAACCGGAGAAATCGAGGCGAGAACAGCCGTGCAAGCCGATCTGGTCTGTCGGACCATGGAGCAAGGTAAACTTATCTATATCACACTTGTTGGCACTTACGTCTCCATTAATCTCATGAAATGTACTAAATGGACGATATTACTTAATATTTATTAAGGGTATCAATTACCGCGTTGCAATGTAATGTTTGTTTCGGCCGCAAAAGAAATATTTTAGACTTACAACCCTTAGAAGCTTAATACTAAAAATCTTGAAATATGTGCTATATGTACATAGACGATAATAAGTATATATTTAGTTCACTTATCTACTAAATAGTAAGCTCACATTTTAGAATTTCGCAATTCTATAAATGTAGCTTGAAGTTACTCAATACTTGTTAGCTAGGGTCTCCTAAAAATTACATATGATATTTCACGGCGTTAAAATGTTCTAATATATTTAATGTTGACTGCCTCGTTGGTCGAGAGGTTGCAAACGCGACTGTTGATCGAGAGGGCCTGGATTCAAATCCTGGCTCGTGATTTTTCTAACTTAGATTCTTTAGTAGAAATGTCTAGCAGTGACTTGGAGTGTGGATCTGTGCCTGTTGTACGACAATAGGTTCCACTACCTCTGCCTACCCCTTCGTGAACCAAAAGCGGGAAGTTACATATAGTTAATATTAATTTCTATCCCCAGTGCATAGGCCCATGCGGCAGCCGCGGCCGCCAGCACCGCATCCTGCGCTGCGTGTGGCGCGCGGCGGCC
>DWED01000045.1:0-16884 GCA_018245795.1 Protelbella ruficauda | reverse complement strand
GATTTAGCGTATAATTATTAAATCCCTAATAATACATATTTAACAATATTGCTTTTGTACAACAGGTTTTTTTCACTTACTTTGTATCTTGAGCCGGTTTAATGCCTTCAATTTTGTTTCGCATATGCAAGGGAATTAAACACATTCCCTCTGTTAACATCTGTTTACATTGTTCTGTTTACATCTTCAACGGAGGCAGCCTCGAGATGAGGCATTATACAAATAATTCAAAGGAATTTACGAATAGGTGGCCTATTTTTTCACATAACATTTAAAGACTATAATCTGGACTTTTCACATTGTCAGTTATGTCAAAATTTTTACATATTTCTGAATCGTTATTTAAATATTATTAGCAATATACAATATTACAAAGTCAATAATATAGTATTTAACGGTTTATGATATGAAAATAATTAATTTTTAAAACACCTCAACACAATTATTCCTTTTTTAATACAATATTATATACACAAATATAAATATATACATTATTCATTTACTATAGAGAATTGAAAAAAATGTTTATAAATATCCTACAATGGATACGAGTATGTTTCGGACCGTACTAACAGATTTCCCCACTGTTTACACCGGCTTCATATTAAATATGCTTTAAAGGACTGTCCACCTGTATTTTAATTGTTTTCTTATTTTTTTCCTTTTGCTATCCACGTGTTATCAAGCGAAATTTGAAATAGTTTCGAAACTGATCGGGCTATCCGGAAAAGAACATATGTATGTGAGTTAAGACAGAAAACTTAATTTTAATTTAACGGTATAATTGAATTGTGTACGTAGTATGGTGATTTATGAAGATATATATATGTATATTGAAGTCTACATGACATGTTTTATTCGTGTTTTTGGAAAATGTAATAGTTACGATATTTACAAAGAATGTACATGTTTTTTAGTTGTCTATGCTTATATATTAAATATGTAACAAAACAAAGAAGAAACACATGGAAGTGTGAAATAATAGGTATTGTGAGTTGCATTATAAATGTACGCTTAAGGCAAACCGCGGCTCTCCGCTTGGAATATCACAACAGATCTTATGTACTAAGGAAGTATTTCGAAAAGGCTTTCACTAACACTCCCCCACCGGTAACGAGTAAACACGCGAAACAAATATGTATGTACTTATTTACTACGACAAGGAGATAAATGAAGTGAGTTATATTTCCTTGTTAATTGCTGTTTGAGGCGAATGGTTTGCGCATCGCATGAAATGTCAAATGGTGTTAATTATTGGAAATAACCAAGTGTTGTCTATGCTTTTGGGTAAAATAATGACATGATCAGCAATGTTAGAAACGATATTTAAAAATTCTTATTTACTCGTCACATTTGTAAAGCGATGGTTGTACTGTGCGCGTATAACTATTAAAGCTATTAGTTACGTATACAGTTAAAATATTAGTTGTAGTTGTGTTGTTTTCTGTTTCGGAACCCCTACTCGTCGGCGGTGGGGCAAGTCCCTAACATCTACTGTTTTGTTCGAGTTTACGTTTTACGTATTAATTGGCAGCGAAAATATTTATATATATTTTTTTCATTTGGACGTTTTTGTCGTGCGGTGTCCACTTAGCCTATAACTCCTATTTACAAGTAAAAAAAAAAGTTCGAAAACATGGAAAACGCGATGGAAGACTGCGTTTTCGTTGCGCCTTATTACAATAACAAAAAAAAAACTTTTATCACATAGATATTATCTAAGGATACGATGAAATCACAATGCTTAAGATTAAGTTGTTCCCCAATTACAAAATACGTCAATACGCGACGTTACATAAAAAAAAACTCAAAATAAAACAAAAAAAAAATCAGGTATAACCATAGGTAACGTTCGAAAGATATCATTAAAGCGTTTGCGACAATTTTGTCAATATTATACTAAGTTTTGAACAACTCGCTGGTAACTTTAGGTTTTATTAAATTACAGACACATTCTGCGTTGACGACATATGAAATATAAAACAAAAAACGAAATTTTTCTATTGCGAATGACATTAATAATATTCTAATCGGTACAAAATGAGTATTAAGACATGTTAAATACATTGTGTCTGCCTACGGGATTCAACTTGAAGCGACTAATCGTATTTATAATTAAATTGTGGGAGACGACTACGAACGTAGCGAACGTAAAATTAGACGAAGGTTAACGTTCAATTTTAACTAAAATAACAGTTTAAAAATAACTGGCCATGATCATGCGCTCAAAAAAGCTTGAAACTTCAATCGAAGTACAGTATTGATAACACATCCACTTGATAATAATGCCGGATAACGTTTACATTAATACTAGGGTAGTAAAATATTAAAAAAATAGAAAGACTCTGAAACAGCTCGCAGTGGAATTACGGAAGTGGTTAAAGAAAAGAAATCAGTTAATAGTTACAGTTGTGAGATTATTAAATTGGTACCTACATACTTTAAGTTTAACAAATCAAAATCATTTCAGGTCCCTATAATTTCTCTTAATTGTATACACCAAAACATCTTTCATGCTTTACAAATCTTTGGTGCTCATCCACATCGCAAATATGTTCGGCACGAACGAACTGAAGGATTAAAAAGATAATATATTACGAACACATTTTATATTTACTTTAGAAGTTACATACGTACACATGTTAAAATCTAATATTGAGATTTTTATGTGTCTTTGAAAAGCTGCGAAATTTAAAGTCAGATCAGATTACACACATTGGAACTGTAGTGACGAAGGGTACATAAATATAAAATTATACTGTGCTTGTACAAAATTCAAATAATATAAATTGACATTCATAGTAATTGATATGATAAATATCATATTCATAAAAGTTATCAGATGATATACAAATGAAGCACCAAGAATGTCTGATACAAAAGTCTTGATAGATACCGACGGAGTGAATGACCAACTCAACGATTTGCCTAAGCTTTAAGTTCCAAATCTGACTAGAAACACTGACGGTACACCTTAAATCCTTAGTGTACATAAGTCAATGCAATGTATTGCCACGTCACCGTTAGATTCATGAAAACACTGATTTAAATTAGGAGGTAGTTCATGTGACGTTAAGGCTGCACAAGCTTCGCAACTTTTCTTTGACAATATTGTCTATTTTCTATTCTTAAGGAATTAATGTGTCGGTGGCTTTAAATAATATTTACTAATGAAATACAACTCTCAAATAAATACTATCTCGGAAGGTATTGGTCCCGGATTATAATTTTTAAACAAATTATAACAATTTGGACCCATTCGGCAAATATGATTTTTTAAATTAGTCAATAACATCACACCCGCAGCAATCTTCTCCTGCGAATGCTTCACTATGAGTATCGCTCTGCGATATCATTCTTCTTAAAACTAATCACTTATCATAATATCCTTTTAAACACATATCACAATTGAACTCTCTGACCGAGAGGAGAAGTTTCAAAGTCCAATGGTACGCGTGCGCCCGCGTCATACGGGCGGACGTCATTCATGCAGATTTTTGCTGAGAAGTAAGCTATTGTGCGGTCCTGAAAGATGTCGAATTAGTTCCGGTAGCGCCTCAAACGTGAGTTGGCAGAAACAGCAGTTGAACCGACCTGGCGTGTTCGTTCGACCGTCGTTTTCACTTGAGGATATAACGTTGCGGTGCACCGAACACAGATGTTTAAGCAAGTGGGCTTTTTGTTTGAACATGGCGACGCATAGCCGACACGCGAAGGGTTTTTCTCCTGTATGGACGCGAAGATGCGTTTTGAGATTCCACGACATACCGAATTGCTTGCCACAGTACTCGCAGCGGTATTCACGAACCGGTGCCTGTTTGCTCGAACCCTGTTCATGTTCCGTTGAGGGTGGCTCGTCGCCACCCATTTGTGGTTGACATAGCCACGGGCCCCAAGACCCCGCGCTTGGAGGTCGATATTTAAGAGCCTCATCGTGACCTGTAGCTGGAGGTGTAGCACTTCGTTCTGGTAAAAATGGTGGTGCTGAGGCACTTAAAGGATGTAAGGGGCCGAGTCTAGCACCAGCAACTCCGGCCAATGCTGTACCCTGTCCGTACCGTAAATGTATCTCCTCTAAATAACCGGGAGTAAAAGGTACAAAAGGTGGGTTTTGTGATGGTGAATTGTGAAATCCGGGTCTTCTTTTCCGATGCGGTGTGACGACGTAATTTTCTGGCGATGTCTGTACGAGTGACATAATGTCTTGATCAGGCGGTTTAAGGTGTGCGTAGTCCTCTAATTTTACAGCTCTGGGGTCAATTTCTGCTTCCAGATAATGTGATTTTCTTTTAGGTCTTTCAATGCCTCTACCTAAACGGTCACTTAATAGTTGTCTTCGGTATACTGTTTCTTGCGGCGGGTCCTCTTGACTGGATGATGTAGATCGTCTTCTTCCAATATTCTGGAAAAGACGAAAACGAAATTGATCAAAGCGTATAAAAATTGTATTATACCAAAGATTTAAGCGAATTAATAAAAATGTTTTTATATCAGTTATAATCTATGTTATTACCAGAGATTGTACCCTTTATAAAAAGCTAAAAAGAACACCGGATTTGAAAAGTTCTGAGTTCTTCAGCCAGTGTCTAACCTATTTGGGCATTAGTTCGTGTATTTCACTCTTGGTATAAAATAAATAAAATATCTATAAAAGTTACCTTTGCTGCAATTGTTTCAACGTCCAAGTCTTGTGAGTCATCGTGATCACTGCCGGTGTTGTCGTTTCTTGCTAGAGACAAATTGACGGGGTTGGAGGAACTCCGCCGCCTTGATGTTATTCGTCCACATTCTTTGTCTCTTTCCCCATCTTGGTCGTCATCTTCCCTTTCATCATTACTGCTGGTTGACATGTTTTCTTTTTTTATACTTAACGATTCTGATTCCCCGTGATCTTTGTCCTTACTGTAACTTGCACCAGGCGTGACTCTGTCGCTTTCTGAATGTGACGATCCTGATGGAATATCGTGTTTACTGCTTTCATTACTGTTAATATCCGTTTTGAGGTTCTTCGCTTTTCTTTCGCACGATCTGTTCCGTTCTTCCGCTTGTTGACGTTCCTTTGTAGATTTCCATACATCTGACTTTATTTCTAGGAGTTCAAAGAGTTCTTGCATGTCATCAATTTCGCCGGACTGGAATATGAGGATGATATACAATTAAAAATCAATAATTATTAGTTTGCTAACATAGATAAATATTGTAACCAACTATTTTAAAAAATACTGACCTCAATGTACGCTTGACCGCTGTATAGGAAGACAAGGAGATGCTTCATTAAGGTGCTGCTTATCCCTGACATGTGAATTGTGACTGGATTCTCGACCGAGGGCGTATCATCAAGGATTTTCCTGAAATGTAAAAAATATTAAATTAAACCCAGACTTGTTCTGTTATGATGTTATTTTCTTTTATCGCTCCTTATTCTGCAGCTAAAACTTCCCCTTTTTAATTTGTATCTGCTAAAGATCTTATTACACTGACTACGTTAAATCAGCACCAAGGCAAGTTATTTACATAATCATCCACTTTTTTGGCACTTCACAAATGTTATTTTAATCATAAAAATCTTAACTCTGCTGTAAAATTGCTTAACGTTAATTATGTATCGTACATATATTAGCGTTTTTCGTTTGTGAAGTACCTACTTAGGCTATAAGAGGAGACCCGCGTCCAACGATGGAACGTGGAACGATAAAGGCGTTGATAATGATGATTGGTGCACTTGCCTGATAAGCGGGCTAGCAGCCGCCATGACGATGCGGTGCGCGGCCAGCGGCACGGCGTCGTCGCAGACCAGCACCAGGTCGGAGTACCTAGCGCCACGCCACGCCGCGCCCACCTCGTTCAGGATGCAGGCGTGGTGCTTGCCGTACGTCAGCGTCAGCAGGCCCTCGCCCATCATTCCAGCACTGGAAACAGATAATCGGTTAACTATGGCAACTTGTAAAAAGGAGATTTTTCAATTTATACTTATTTTCGCGTGTTTGAGAAACCTGAAATTATTACGTATTACCAGTATGGACTGTCAGAAACGACCAATTTAAATTAAGTATTTCTTCTATATGGTTCTTAAACACGCCATTTTCTACATTATAATCTTAGTAACCAATATATTTGTTTCATATTGATAAGCGTTAAATTTGAGTATAATGTAACAGTGTAGACAATTTTTTTAAATATATTATATTGCTTAAAATATATTATAACATTAATAATATAAGTATGTGTATATATCTACAATACTTTATTTAACAATTTTTTCGAATTATATGAATTGATACAAACATTTTAGCAATACATACCAATAGCATGTTAATACTAAATTATTTCTGATTTTTTATTATTTCTGAGCCGAAATTCAGCAAAGTGATTATATCCGTGGATATGTTTCCTTTACATATTGTTTCGACTAATTGTAAGATGAGCCGAATTGTAGTTTCGTGAGGCAACGCTCTGTGTGTGCACGATACGAGCAAGTGAAATCATACAGAAATTGAGGTCCGCCATAATGCTCTCGGTTCATTAGTCTCTATCTATGCCAAACTGAAAATCGACGCTGCAAAGGAAGGCAAGGTTGCACCCAGCCGACTATTAACTATAAACGTTTTTAATATCGTCGGTAGCGGCAAATTCATTGAAATCGATTTACCGAACCAATTGTAAATGTGATTTGTTGATTTATATTCTCGTTTTATTAACATTCGACTCTTGGGCCGCTTTTTATCGATGTAAAAAAGTTGAGAGGTGAGAGGAATTTAAACAAATACGAATTAAGACATTAAATGTTGGTCCACCGAAAGATGTCCTAGTCGACGCCGCTAGAAAGCCTGTCGCAACTCGACCTTGGCACGATAAAGTATCGCAACGTGGCATTAGAATTGCGATACAAACGCAAGATCGTTTAAAAGACGATCAACCACCTCTTCTTTAGTATTGTGGCGTCGTTTAGCAAGTCGACCATCGCCAGTAGCGCTGAGCTCATTGTTAGCAACCGTAGTTCCATTGTTACATCGTTTCAGTTAAAACTCATATATAATTGCATAAAAAACTTAACGTAAGTCGAGATAGAATTAGTTTCGGTACTACAGAATGTTCTCGCACACGATACTGATAATCGCAGCCATTGTCACGATTTTGCAACTTACTTTTCATGTTTGTTGAGTTTTTGATGCGATTATAAATATATAAAAGGTTATAATCTCGACTTATTGTCCGTAACAACGATGATAATTGTATCATTTAAAGTCTACCAATGTATACGCTTTCTGATAATAAGTAAGACTAAAATCATTAGACTATGGTTTAACCTTTCTCATTTTGAGTGAAGACCCGTGAACACAATGGAACAATAAAAGGACTCATAATGTTGATGATGATGGTGAAAACTAAAGCCAAGTTATTTTTACAAAATGCTACATCGCAATTAAGCTTCTGTGCTTGTTAAAAAGGATGTCTGTAAAAACTTATAAACGATTAACTCTAATTAACTTGTATGCTAATAAGTTGAATAAAAAAGGAGTCAGAACAAAGAACCAGCATTTCCTTGAGCGCGGGAAACGTGAAGTAATATACATTACAAAATAAATTATTTCACACTATATTCTCAACTGTTTTATTTAATAATGTTTAGATATTTCAAAGATCTAATTATTTAATTTATTTTTGCTGGTGTACAGCGTAATTGGAATATCTTGCTAATGAGTGCCTATACAAGCTGAGGAGTTTTATACCTAGTATATGAAACATAAGCTTAATTCGTATTTTTCTTAACTGTTATATATAATATTTCTATAATGATATCATTAGTACCGTATTGTAGGTTATCTTAATAATATACATAATTGTACAGACATCCTGTATATATAATTTTTTTTTGTAAAAACTACGTAGTGTCTTAAAAAAGTACATATTGTGTTTCCCCTTTTTAAAGTAAAATACAAATACATGGCAGTATCTATAATTATCTTTGTTTATAAAAGGTTATGTTGCTGCGAACAACTTATACATTGTCAAGGATTTTATTTACGACACGAATTTTCTTGGACGGCAAATCGTGTATAATTTTTCTTTTACAAGTTGACGCCTGTGTTACAAGCGGTTTTAGTCCTTGGGGTGACTAAATACATGTTATTTCGTCGTGGTGGGGTTTGACAGATGATGTTTAGTCGCCATTGTGATTTCAGGGCGGCGCGCGTGCAACGGACCGCGGCCGTCTCGCCCGCCATTGTGCGCGGGAAACCATACGTGACGGTGCACTTACATGTCTTGCATTATATCGCGTTTACAGGGTTAATGTGAAAATACTCTTGACTACATGTATATTTTGAAGGAGATTGAGAATTTATAAACCTCATTTTTTATTCCCTTGCTTATATTAATCTAAGTCAAACAAAATCAGCATGTTTGGTCAAATTAAAATAATAAATATAAAAACCCTAATTTTATATTAGACCTTACGTATAAAGTAATACAACCATACGAATTAAAATTTGTTATTAATGATGAAAGATATTGCAAGAAATTTAACAGAACCCTGGATACGAAGTTAAATTCATAAAACGCAACCTAGCGGTCACGGTCATAATTTATTACTATCAAACATAGAAATTATTTCTTAAAGTTGCCACTAGATGGTGATATTTTAAATTTCCAGTTTCTATTCCTAGATGGCGCTAAGCTAACAGTACGGCAAGTGATTTGAGTTTTCATGTTATTTTTTGGGTTTTAGATGCAGATAAAATGTTAGGAAACTAACAATAAAATTGAAAACTAATGTGTAGAGTC
Organism: Protelbella ruficauda; assembly: GCA_018245795.1. NCBI lineage: Eukaryota > Metazoa > Arthropoda > Insecta > Lepidoptera > Hesperiidae > Protelbella > Protelbella ruficauda. The sequence goes on along the minus strand of DWED01000045.1, from coordinate 8,100 downwards.
ACGAATTATTTCAATTTATATACAAATTGTTTGAGGTGTCTTGGCCTTCGCTTCGATTAAACTCTACTTTCACCAGCACTTTTCAGTAAACAAAATTCCGGAAACGCGTACGTATATACAATCTTTTCAATGATTTATCCACCTCTTACTTGTTAATTTGGTTTAAGTGAAGGTAATAATATAATAGTTAATTAACTGCTTTCGATACTAAAGACATGATGTTTTATATCCATACATTGGTGTTTGCCGATGTCTATTTTTAATCTTCAAAAGACTTCATGACATTAATAAAGCGATTGTAATTATTATAAATAATAATGGAAGATACTGATTATATCACGTCTTTTTTAACCTTCTATCTAATATCGTCGGATTTAAAAAAAAAATCTAGTACTATCTGTTGGATTTATCAATTTACAGATTGGCATGCTTTATTTTAATTTGTTTCTAAATTTCCATATTCTTTTATTACCTACTGCTTTGGACTGTTGATTTTGAAATCTCGGTCTAAAATGTTATAATACACTGTTATTACCGACTTATTTGGATCGTTGACTTCGAAGTGTCTAATTATTTTAAGCCGCACTGCTGGCTCAGTGCTATGCAGATATGTCTCAGCGAATATGGCTCGAACTGCAGCCATAGGTATGCAATAATGCAATTGGTCGTTTTGATTAGCGTTGACAAATTGTTATGCACTAACAACATAGTTTATAACTGGTTTGTAATAATTCGCTCGCTTTGTTGCGGGAAGGAAGCGAATAATTCTATGAAATGTTAATCGTTGTTGAACTTTGTACGCGAGCATTCTTTGGTTAAATGATTAATGTTGGCATGACGGTAATGCTGTAGGAGTGACAGATGAATAATCGTCAATAATTAACAATAACAATTTAAGAAATATCAAACTATATATCTTTTGGGGAACAAGGCGTAAAATTGACCCGAGATATGAGACAGTTGATGAAAGATAAATGAATGCCGCAACTGCGTGTTAGATATTCAACATGTCATAAAATATATAGGCATCATTTATATAAGCATACATAATACACATATCAATATTATGTCAAGGAATCGATTAAAATAGATCCGTAAGGTGGGCGTAACCACGAAGCGGAAAGCTGATCCTCAAGCATCAATTCATAAATCCACAAACACAACGTAAATTGAATCACAAATAAATGAAATTGATTATAAACAGGAAATATTGCAGCTAGATGTGGCTATATGTAAACAAGCGGCTATAAAAATATCTCAATCAGTACAAGAATCAAGTGTACGACTCAAGGTTGGATCATAAAAGAAATACGCCCGACACGTTACATAATTCTGCCCACACTAATTAAGCACGTACCCACCTAGAATGGTCAAGTTACATTATTATCGTTTACTAGATCCATTCCAATTCTAGATTGTTTTAGTCCGTTAATGGTGTTTATGACAGCATGTCACTGTAAAAGGAGGAACAGTATGGAGTGAATGGTAGCGCCGTATAATTGAAGATAATTGCACTTCTTGATTTAAATCAGCGTGTAATACAGTCAATGTTACATTGTTGATTAGAGGAGAATCATTCGCGAAGGTAATGTTTATGTTAGTAACAGTGCTTTTAATTATACAATTAACAGTAAGTACCCTATAGTGTAAAAGAGCGACCTATTAGAACTAAGGGCGGTCTAATGGACAATAAGAAAGTATTACTGGTTAAGCTAAATATAGAAACGAATATGATCTCGGTTAAATAGTGGAAGTTATAGCGAAGGCAGCTATAATATTCACTATATTATACAAGTTTATGTTAAGAGCTAGTGGAGCAGTGGATCATAAAACGAAACGTGTATTATCGTGAAAGCAAACATTAGCCAAGATGACAATTAATTGGTCTTGTCGCCGGAAACAATAAGTAAAGTAGACGTTAGCGTTGAACGTTTACGAAACGGCACGATATCGGTGTTGCAAACTATGAAATTGTACACCGCCACTGTTGGCCTACTGGAGCGTAGGATTGGGAAAAAAAGTTCCAACTTTCCCCGTCTATTGCCAAATAATTGAAAGTTACGAAAATGTCTGCGATCGCCGTGTTTGTTCAGGCTGTACTCGGCTTTAATTATTAATTGTCCGTTTTCTTTTTTTATTACTTTTATATGTTGTCATTAACATCACTGATATTGTTGGTCGCTCTGCTAGATACCTATTTTCGGAGACAGACGATGATACAACGGAATTTACAGAAAAAAATTATTGGATTTTGTTTGTTGTTTTATTTATGTAATTGAATTAAACAAGTCTTAAAGAGTATACCTATAAATTATCTTTCTTACTGTACCATTGACCTAATCTTGACTTTTGTTAGCAGCGCTCTTGAATCTGACTTGTGTCAGTCAGTCTGTCACTGATGCTATAAATAATGAAGCATTTGTCATAGCGAACGCATGACTATGGATTTATGTTCATGAGTCACTCAACAAATATAATAAAAAACATTATTGGTTCATTTGTTTTGAATTTTTAAAGCCGACAAAAAATTTACATAATGGTGGGTAGTCACAAGATTTTAGAAACTTGTTCTAGCAAAAGCAGAGCCATTTCGTTTAACGTATTATATATGTAAGTGATTTGTATCACTGTGTGTACTGTTATTTTATTAGTATTTTTCTTGAACCAGCAACTTTTAATTTTTATATCATTATTATGAACATGAAATCTTGCGGGAGGGAGTGTGGCGGTGGTTCTAACTTGGAAGTATGTATTTTACGTACTTTTAATTGGCTGATTAAAGAAAGTTTAAATAATTTTGTAATAAGTCTTGTAAGTATTCTGCGGAAGACCGTCGTGAATCAAGTTTATAATCATAAATAATGATTTCATCTTAGGACGCTCACGTTATCCGTATGGTTATTAATAATCTTTTATAGTCAAAATACCTATCTGTTATACCTGATAGAATTTTCCGGCCTTAGTAAACTTCGAGACGGTGTATTTAATAACATAACATCACGCCTATATCCTAGATGGGCAGTGCAGAGGAGTGTAGTACATTCCTATACTTCAACAGTTACATTGTTCGTTCCATCATGGAATAGGAGGTTAACTACTGCAATTGAGTAAGAAGTGAATTTAATAAGAAAAATGTAATTTTCGACAATATATGATGAAAATCAAGTTTTTCTACCTTTAGGAAATAAAACGATACAGTTTTTGAATGATTAAAAAATGATGAAATACATATACATACATATACTCCAACGGACAATAGTACGAAACACCTGTTAACATTCGCACAAAATAAAATAAAGAATGATATTGTATGAACACACATAGTAATTTTACATATGTTTTCAAATTACCTAAAGTCTTTTAATTTCAGGGCCGTTAAAGTAATAGCTTACAGTTTAACATAGAGTTATGTATTTACATATATTAAACAGTGTCCAGTAGTGTAACGATAAAAAGGGTTGATAATGATGATGACGCCTATGATGATATATGTGCAATGTTACTTGTTAAATGTTACTTGCTAAAATAACAATGTAGTGTGCTTATCTCAGTACGAATTTATCATTTCCTTTATATTCTGAATTTTTAGATGCTATTATTATTTATAGAATTGTCACTGCTTCTCGAATTATCTTTGTTGTGCAATTTGACAAACATTTTCTAGTACTTTCAAGAATTGTATTTGTTGGAAATACGATGTATGTTTCATTTCTATCTATTTCTCTATCACTTTTAATATTTTTTTGTCATATATCTGCTGGTATACATCTCATTGCGGACTTTTCACTGGCAATGAATGTAATAGATTTCCATAAGCAGACACGAAGGCATGCTTTCATACTGGAAGATCACTTATTGGTTCTTTATTAATGTCACTTGCATCGTACTAGTTAAATTGAAACGCTATCGCTACTTTCAATTAACAGATCTCGCAAAAAGTAAGCTGTAAATTATCTTGCTCCTGTCACGTAAGAAGGCGATTTCAATTAATTTATTAGTTGAGAATTATCACGTATGTCGTTTACAGTATACAGGGTTATTTACTTTACTGGCGATCTTGAAGACTTAGAACATCTGTCGTGTGATAGGCACATATGTCGCATAAGGGAATCGAATACAAAGTAATTTTACAAGAAATAATATAAGTGTTACATATTGTTATGGGTCATGTAACTGGGAATGTTTCTTTTCAACATGTTGGTAGTGCTGTAAATGTTGATCTACAATATTTATTGTATTTCCATAAATGATATTTCGGAATTAATCTTATCTTACCGTTCATTTTGTTTTCGCAACTTCGCGTAAAATATTCATTGCATTCATAAATGTCAATGAAAGTGCAAATTGGCTAGTCTTCTGACATTTTATCCTTAAGTGTGCTGTTTTATTCGATTTATTAGTAACTTTTTAATGGATTGCCATTTAAATGTAGAAATAGCTTAATTTTGTAATACGTGAATGATTAAGTCAATTGGAGATATAAACCACTAGCTTTTGCACGCGACTTCGTCGCGTGGAATAATGGCTTTGGGCAGCATTTTGATTTTTTTAGGATACTTCATTTGTCTTTCGCCGCCGGCCCGCCGTAATAAATAGATGCATATTAAACATAGACAGATTTGTTTGGTCTTTCATGCTAACTTTCATTTACAATTTCATCCCCATGTAATTGATAGAATATTAGAATAAATATTGATTTACTTCTTATTAAGTGCCAAACAAACAAACAAAGTTACAAAGTTTCATTGTTTTATTTTCGAGAATGTAGCCTAGTTTGTACCGGCGTTACTATTACATATTTTAACATGGAAAAGTAGTTATCGCGACATAGCTGTAATAGTTAGACATATGGTATCGCGGACGTTTTTGTAGAAAATTGATGTCATCTATAAAACAGTAGTACATCACTTGGCTTTATTGCCAATAAATCCCGCAGCGGTCGCGATATAAGGATTCTTTTGGTATTTTTTTCACACTCCGGGTTATATTATCGAAGTTTTCATACGGATCCCTACCGTTTTTGAAAATATTCTATCGTCTATGTTCATCAGGAATAATGTAGAGTTCTAATGGTAAAAGAATTTTTCAAATCGGTCCAATGGTTTCGGAGCCTATTCAATACAAACAAACAAACAAAATATCTTTCCTCTTTATAATATTAGTATAGATGATATTTAAATTCGTTAGGATTGTTAAACCCCTAATATGTTTTGATGCAACGTCGGCTGAACAATACCGTCGTTATTGGATGAATAAATCAGAAAGGCAAGAATGCTGATAACAATTAAACTGTCAGCTAAGCAGGCTAGTTCGCAGCATGCCTCGATGCGTTCGGGCTGCGAGGCTGGCCGCTTCTGTCACTCGCTTCGTTTGACTACAATCGCAGAAAATCTCATGGGACTCATTTATGTGCCTGCGACAGTTTCATGCTCCACTTACAGGACTGAAATGATTGAATAAATTGTATTGTCCATTTTCATTTTAACGCTCCGTCCATGTTCGTTCGTTGTAATTTACGACAGAATCCATAAAATTATTTCATGCTCGTTAGTTACGAAACACAGAAACTAATTACACTAGATAACTGCGCCATTGTAGAAAAAAATTGAATAAATTATTAATAAGGAAGAATTTGGACCCGTGAGATCGGGCGCAATAATAATTCCGGTAACATGACTTCAATGACGAACGCCCGGTACATAGAAACGAGTCAGACCCCCTTTACAAGCTTCTAACAGCCGCGCAAAGTATGACAGAAAACGATAGTGATGTAAGTCGATAGTTGCCGAACAGGAAATCGCGAGGCGCGCGTGGCCAGCGATACGCCGCACACGCTTTGTGCCGGCGGCCTTCGGACGAAATGTTCAGAGCTGGTACTGCGCTCGAACGTACCACATACAAACCATTATGTAATCCCGAGTCCACAACAAATGCCAGTTCATTCATAAGAAGCACGGTCAATTTAGCTATCTGTCGTGTATCATCAGCGTTGCTGTTTGTATAACTAAGGCAATACGCCTGTACAAAGAAGTTATTGCGCGTTATTGGGATATATGTAAAACTTTGTTTACGTTTTCGTTTTACGTTTTACTGTTCGTGATAATTTCTTTTACGTAGCAAAACAAGGAAATATTTAATTATGTTAATCAATGTCGTTTAAAGTCAAGCGAGATCATTGTGGTGACGATAACCGTATATCAGCTTGATTTTTACTTTTATTTACAATAAAAATGTCATCGCTATAATTGTACTTTTATCTAGTTTCAGACATGTTACCATATTCTCCGCTATATGTTTTTTAGCTCTTGCATGTATATTATCATTTCTTAGTTACTCATTTACGCAAATGTATGATTTATCATTCGGAAAATGTAAACAAACTGTTCAGTCGCTCGTTTTTCATTTGCTCTTGGACACAATACTATGCCCAAAAATATAGTGTCTGTACAGGTTAATAAACCTTGATGCATTGGCTAAACAGCCGATATAGATATGCAAAATAATTCGAAGAATTTCATTCTTGCATAGCTTTGACTAAACAGATTGGGCGTGGTCGCATAGAATATTTACAATGAATGTTAAAGATTCCATTCAATAGCAAAATAATTTCAGAGACTATTACCAGATGTAGGTATCCAAAAAAACATAATGATAGCAAATCAAATGACCATATAACAATTATTAATACATTTGGCTTTCGTAATGCTTTTCCTAGTCTCCTTACATTCTCAATCGCCAACAATAGCACTCACATTAACAAAAAAGCTATCACAACATTTATTAAGAGCAGTGTATTTGATCTCTTTGTGAATTGAATAACACTCGAATCGTAATGCGTAACAAACACATTTCGGTTCGACTGAGATCATTGGTTATATGAGGCCATGTCCTGACTGGGCACTCGATCGTTGGCAAGTGACAAATGGAGTTATTTATAAATGACGTACCCTTGCGAGAGAGTCTTGGGCCGAAAGCGCGAATGAGTTTTACCTTCGATGATGCTAAAATAGCTCAACAGTTACACTCTTACCTTGCTTTTGATTGACGATTGATCCCTTGTGCCAGATAGCCGCTAACTGATGAACAAACATTTACAATGCCTGCCCTTTTACACGGCGGGCGGGCGTTAAGAACACCGAAATCTTGATTACAATAAGAAATACTTTCAACATCTTCAAAACCTTGACTTTTCTAAGTATTTAGCACTTGTAATAATTTGAAGCATTGAACCACATGCAATTTTTTCATGGTTAGTATAGTCATGAATATTTTTATATACAATTATATTTTGAAATTTTATCTCAGTTTCAAGGTCATGTCGGCAGATCTTATATTATAAATTAACATTGCAGTTCATAAACATTGTCGGAATTTTTTCGAGTGAGCTTCATTCTTATCAGATTCGGTTTTTGAAAATTTATATAATTTTACAGTATTCACACACATACACGTTGGAGCACACACGGTCAGATTGTTTGTCCGAAACGGAGCTGATGAATGATTGAAAGTAGCTCATTCTTGTCGCTTCGCTCTTTGGCCTCACATAGTTGCCTTCGACTGTAGAGTTGCTAACTATTCATATCAGATATCATTATCTATCTAGTCCTGTATGTACTTTGTTTTATCTATTAATTTTTCCGATTTCGAGAACTCTATCGATCTAATTAGAATGATTCTATTATACAACACAGTATTTAGATACTTGTATCATAATGGGCTTTTAGATATATTAAATCTGAATTAAATTTATTTTGCCCAATTAATGCTAAAATTTCAAGTTTAGCGATGTCGAGAAATTAAGTCAATGCTGAATGAGGTAGTTGCAGAAAATATCTCGGCGGTCCGCCCCCGGCGTGTTACTTCATTTTCGCAACGTTCTTGTTCGGAAACAAATCGAGTTCGTGTTCGACATTTCGCGATCACTGCGGCAGTTAGATGACTATTTATAAAGAACGTGTCTAAGAAAAGGTCGAATTTGATTGTCGGCAGTCATTTGAATATCTCTTCTGTTATTACAGCAAATTATGATAGATTAAGTCATCCACATGGAGGCGGTTCTCACGGCTGGAAATCATCTGACCTTGAAACTAGCAGGTGCTT